>JAOVVG010000037.1:13847329-13861186 GCA_028566375.1 Leptodoras nelsoni | reverse complement strand
AGGCATAATGATCAAAATGAAAACAAAAAGGCTAGAAATATGTCACTTCATATGTAAAGAATATAAAATGACAGTTTACCTTTTCAAATTAAATGATGAAAAAAAAGAACTTTATATGATAGATAGATAGATAGATAGATAGATAGATAGAAAGATAGATAGATAGATAGACCTTGTAGATGACATGAAAAATCAGTTTAAAGGGATCTATCTATCTAAGGATCTAAACTATTGCTCTGTCACTGAAATTGTGGCTTTGTGCCATTAGAAAATGAATATCCACCTGTCGCTTTGTTGCTCACTACGGTCAGGCTCAGGTTGCTGGAGTGAGGCTCTCTTTAGGAGCACCGATTCTAGAAAGGACACCTCACATGTCAGGTTTACCGTCAAAGGTAAAAAGGATGGTAAGTAACCCTGTAAGTGATTTCCAGACAGCATGAGCAAGGAACAGGTAGGCAAAGAACGCCGTGGTTCAGACGCACACATGCACAAGATGAACAGAGCAGTACTGATGAGACTCGGATTTTCTCAGCCCTGCAAGCGTGTCTGTGTGTCAGCAACAGACAAACAGCTTCTAGTGCTCTCTCTCTCTCTCTCTCTCTCTCTCTCTCTCCTTTTCTCTCTAGTCCTCTGTTGTCCACAAGCCCCTATTTAACCTGCCTTCCTTCACACAACAGCCCCACTCTTATTTCACTTGCCTTCAAGAGGGATGTACCCAGGGTCCTCTCCAAGCTCCTCTAATGAGGGACTGCAGAAACACTGAGAGCACTTGAGACCTCAGCGTCAGCCTTTCTGGGACTGTGGGAAAGCTTTCTTGACATAGCTGAGAAGAGGGGGAAAAAAGAGCCAAGAAAGAAAAGGTGTCCCATCGAGACAGTCCCAGTGTCACTGGAAGACTACGGGCTTGAGAGGCTAATAGCTACTCAATCCCATTGACTGGCATGTCAATAGAGCTTTAAATCAAATCATAAAGTTACATTGTTAAGCTTCGCAGCATGTTATTAGTCAGGAGCTGCTATTGATTTTATTCCATTTAAGCTTGAATGAACATTCTCAGGAGACATCATGGACTCATTGATTGTTCCTGGTCACAGTTGGGTTTTCAGTCCAAAAAAAAACATTTCATGATCAACCAGGGGGGAAATTACTCGGTGAGTCGTATTAATTACACTGAATATAACTTTAATAAAAAAAACATGCCACATGTAATTTGTGTTCATTCACCAAGACCAGAAGATTGCACATGACCTTGGTGTTGCTTAAAGCTGCTGCGCTTTCTAAGAAATATGTAATACCTGCTCAGGCTCAAGGGGTTATCACTCTCATTACACCTCAAATGTGCGGTCAAGAGTTAATCATCTCGAACTCTGGCTACAAGCACAAAATCCATATATTTATTACTGCTTATTATCGCTGGACCATGGCCAGTTGAAACATAGATGAGTTGGAGAGCACTACCCCCGTTTGCACATGCTGTTAGGTAGACTTGGAAGGGATTGTTTTGTTCCCATATTGCTTTCTGGCTGCATACATGCCTTTGTGCTTTAACTGTATCCCAGCCAAAGCCACCAGTTTTGTGTGTGTGTGTGTGTGATTTCGCTCACTTGCTCACCTCTGGAAGAACTTGAGCCAGCGATCACAAGCGCTGGGCCGTATTTTCCCCTGATCTGGTTTGGTATTGCAGCGTTTATCAGGATGTTCTTCTCTCAGACTAGGCCAGATCTTCCACTGCTTTCATCCTGAGCGCTGGCTCCAAGCTTTAGAAGCCTTGAGAAGAAGATTGTGTTCCTCTTCTTGGGAGAAGAGAGGTTTTTTTGGTCAACTTCTCACAAAGGGTGATTCCTCCTCCCTGTGCGTAATAATTTTTGGTGGAATAACAATCATTTTCCATGCCATTTAGAAGTTTTCTTTATGTCTTTTCCTCTGTCTTAATAAAGTGTTCCCCTACTGAGCAATGCCAAGATAAATGTCAGGATTGTCATTAAAATTCCACAGGAATGTTTTGTTTTGGAGGGATTTATGTTCTTTTTTTTTTGTAGTTCGTTCATGCTGTTTTTTGGGGATGGGGATTTTCCACTGTCGGAATTACGAGTCCAATGTCAGAAACACAGAAACATATTATCCTGTGGTCATATCCATCTTCCCCTCTCGTTTTAAGAGGAGGTTTAGGTCGAATTAGCTGCTCGCGAGTGAAAAACGCAAGCTTAGCGGCTCCACTAGCACACATCGCTGGCGTCACCTCAGCACGGTTCTGTGCCACAGTGCTCCCCTAAACAGGCCCGCACTATAAAACTCTTGGCATCGTCTCCACCAATGACCCCTAGATTACAAAGCACAGTCGAACCCCCAATCCCTGACCGAGAAGCTACAGCATTCAGCGTTTTCAGCAGGCAGACAGGAACATTATAGCAACATTATTGAGAAGTCCCAGACCCCACCATGTCTTTCTGTGCAGGGTGGGTTTGGGCCGAGTGAATGTGGGATGGCTTGAGTACAAGATTAAGGCAGCTAACTAACGCTAATAAGGAGGACTGCTGCTCTGGCAGGAAGCACAGAAGCCTGCCGGCCATGTTTACAGCTGCACACACTGCTGATGATCTCATTTTAAAGCCGATTACACGCTGCCGTGGACACACACCGATCATGCATTATGTGCACCATGACAGTGCTGGGAACAACTAGCACACACAGTGTTCGCATCACACATCACTGGAGCGAAGGATTACTCCAAATTAGGATCGGATTTTCTCTCTTTTTTTTTAAATAACGTCTTCATATTTTAGGCAAACTCCTTATCCTAATGTAGACGTAATGCAAATGTTTATTCTCAATCTCTTTTTCTGCAGCTAAATCTCTGTGCATGTTCCAGGCTATAGTGGATCAATACACATGTCTAATCTCTAATCATCTCTCTTTTTTGCTTTCTAGTACCCTCAACAACAACAACATCACCCTCATTCCACTGTCCAGCTTCAACCACATGCCCAAGCTGCGGACTCTGTAAGTATTGCTGTAGATTCACAGTCGCATTTATTGATTTCCTAGTAGGCTTGTGTGATATAGCGCTTTTCCCCTACTTGTAATTAACCCTTTTAAAAAAATTGTGACTTAATTTAAGCATCCTGAGTGGAGATAGGAAAACAAGCATCTCTACCTTTTCAAGCTTGTGGAGTGGGGTGTAATTATGTTATCAGTTGGTCAGTCAGGAACTGCTTGCTGGCAGTGGCGATCAGCAAAATTCAGGTGGTCGGTGCGTTTTTAGGTGATTCCGCAAATCGCAGATGTTTCAGTGCAAATCGGTTGTCTAATGTTCACACAGCTGACTTTTTCAAATACGTCTTAGCACTGACCGGCACCGAAGAGCAAATAAATGATGCCATCTAGTGAGACGCTATTACTAACCATTATTTTATTTTTTTTTATATGATTTTTCCCAGATTTTTCTCCATAATTTAGTCGTCTCCAATTACCACCCATCAGTGCTTTCCCCCCTTGTCACACTACGAACCTCTGATACACTTGACGCAAGCCGCCGCCTCTTTTCGAACTGCTGCTCATGCAACTTTCGGGAGCAGTTAACGCACTCAGAGGATAGCGCTCCCGCCCACCTCTTGTATGCATGAGCTCACAGACGCCCGTGACTGGACAGTGTCTTGCTGATTGCCGTTCCCACCCTGAGAGCGCGACCAATCTTGCTCTCTTGAGCTCCCGGCTATGGGCAGCTATAGCATCACCTGGCTAACCATTATCTTGTGATGGAAATGCTCAAACTTAACAGCATTTCACACCCTGCATCACTACCACATTCTTTAGAAACACAAACAAAATTTGGGGAAATTTCATCAATGGGGGTGCAAGTGACATTTCTTTTCACTTCATTCTTGCTCTTTCTCTTGCTTTATGAGGTGATCATATTTCTCTATATATTACACTATGCTATGTATGTACATCTAGTTTACATTATTGAAATCAAAATTCAAATTCTCCTTATAGATAGAAAGCGAGGCCAGGCCAGTCCAGTCAAGAGAATGTGAGATGGCAGATGGATGAATTTTTGAGTGATATCACATACTAGGGTGCTATAAGTACTATAAATTGCTGATGTTTCTGGCAAAACAGTATACTCAGAGTAATAATAACACTTTTCCTTGAGGTTCCCTTTGTAACTCTTTAACAGTCCGAGGATTTGACCTCCCAGACTAGAACTAGACAGAACCTGAACCACTGAGCTACTGATCATCATTTGCTTAGAGCTTAGAGTACTGTGTAAGATTTCTGCCACTAGTGTCTTCCTAAAATGCATCGCAGATATGATGCAGAGCTTTGTGGTACACCTATAAAAACCCACACACACATATTTAAACAAACTTAAATTAATTCCCAGAGTCTGAGCTCCTTCTGAGCTCTGAGGTTTGGCGCTCAGTGGGGAACCACTAGCTCTTCTCTGGAACTTTGGTAATTCTCAGACGTCTGTTTGTGCAGGCGTCACTGTGTTCACTGCGTCGGGTAAGATGGCTCTGCTACAAACCCATGTCACTACACCACTTTTGTGCTGTCAGATTTAACCCGCAATCGATGCAAATAATTCCGTGGTGACCAAACCACGCCTGGATGAGTCCCATCTGTGCCCACGTCTGTATATTAGAATGGGATCAGGGCGGCTTTTCTTAAGATTTGCATGCAGCGGCGAAAAAGAGTTCAGGAGAGACATAAATAAAAGAGGATGTCAGTGGTAAACACTAGTTGTGCTCTAAGTTTTAGGGGGTACAGACAGTCTGAGCCCATGAACCCCAAAGACTGAGGCACTGTGTGGACCAGGGGGGAACTGGAACCTTGCCATAGCTCTCTGGAAGCCTTGGTTTTCTTCCTCTGAGCATTTATGCAGGGGTCTATGTCTCCAAAGCCACCACATGGTCCTGCCTCAAACAGCCTCCTCTGCATTCATTCAGTCTGTCTGGCCATGCTCCCATCCATCAAGAAGGCTGACAGACTCACCCCCTTACGTGGGGGATCGAATTTGCTGATGCTCTTCTCCCTCGGCTATATTGAATTATCAGCAGCAAGGCCGTCTCTGCTACCCGGTACCCTCATATCAAATTTTCATCCTCTAATATCCCTACAATCTCAGTATTGAATTTGTTTGCTGGTAAAAACAACTTATTAAATCAAATGTTTAGAGAAGTCTGTAATCCCTTTAGTGGGATTGGGGGGATGGCACTAGGTCTCTGATGAAATAGTTTGGTTTTCCTCAACCCCACCTTTCCATCCCTACTACCACCCATTTTGTCCTCTCTTCCCCTGTTCCCTACTCCCTCACTTAGTGCAGCAACCATTCAATTAGATCAAATGATATCACCCCGTGGTGCTCACCATTCAATAACTCAGCCAAATAAAAAGAGCGAGAAGACTCCCATGGCTAGACAAGTAGTCATTTTCCCGGGGAAGCCAGTCAATAGGCTAGGTGCACTGGGCTGAGCTTTTGTGCACACTCCGAATATATACCCCATACACACCTCGGACAGCTGGGATTCATGCTCTATGTGCCCTCCATCTCCGTAATCCCACTTATCGGTAATTAATCCGCATCAACAGGAAGCTGTAAACTAGTTTCATAATGGGGAAGGCTTTTGTCCCAATGGATACCCTCAATAGGAAATTTTGTGAGCATTTCAAAAGAAGGATTTTACCTTATTATTCTATTTGCAGCCTTTTGTCAAGGTACAGCTTCTTTCGATTTTTGCTGACGCCACTCTTTCTGCAGCTCTTATCCCCATCTGCCGTGTGTAATGGCTTGTAGGGGTAGATATTAAGATAGTCGGTTGCATTGGGACACCACCATATTGGTTCAGACCTTGACGTAATGATACCATTGGCCAAAGGAAGCAGTTTCAACCCTGATCTTGTGTCATGGCCAGAAATATTGTGAACCACAAAACTCTCATTGGATTACGCTAGTGCTGCAAATGTATTTTCGATATGTAGAGTGATAATGTAAATTCTCAGGACACGCCAGTCCTTTAACCCAGCCAAACGCTTTGAATGATTTGCTTAGATTTTCTCCTCAAATTACATTCCGAATTGTGTTTGATGCTCTTATGTCATATTTTCTTTGGCTTGAATCTATTTCTTTGTGAACAGGATGATGTGAAGACATTCCAGTGCAAATTAAAATGCAGCCCTCAATATCTCCGTTCAGCATTAGCGAACTCTATCCCAGTCATTACATACTGCTCAGTGATTGCTCGTTTACCAGGCAGATGGCCCCGGAAAATAAGAATCTCTACTGAGGCATTTCGTATCGATGTCTGTCCCTGCCTTTATTTCATTTACACGCTGTCTCACTTTCCCTTTAAGCCCCATTCTTGCTCCCTCTCTCAATTCCCTCTTCTCATTTGTCCTCACAATCTCTGTATACCTTCTTCTCACCAGCTACACTTCTTTATCTATTTCTTTTCTCTTCCTCTCAAGATTCTTAACCGGCAAATGCTCGGTTGTATCTCGCCTCATTTGCAAGTCACTTTGAATAAAAATGCTGACCAAAGAAGGGAAAAAATGAATAAATCTCATTGTCTGTTTAGCCGTCTGCACTCCAACAACCTGTACTGTGACTGCCACCTGTCATGGCTCTCGGACTGGTTGCGGCAGAGGCGGGGCCTGGCCCCCTTCACGCAGTGCATGTCCCCCACCCACATGAGAGGCCTCAACGTCCCTGATGTGCAGAAACGAGATTTCATTTGTACAGGTGTGAGAGACACACACACACACAAACACACATACACACACTTGTCACAAATGAGAGTTGTTGTTCAGTCAATAATCTTTCCACTCTCTGAAAATACTGCTTATCTTGCACCATCACGAAATGTACATTAAATGATGCATAATGTGCCATCATTAGCCTGTATAATGTAAGCAAATATGTCTTTGTTTTCATACAATGTTCTACACTTTCTAATAGACCTCATTGTTTAATTGGTGAAAATATTCCCAACCAGGCCTTGTTAATTAAGCCCTTCTGCCTCCCCCTTCTCATTAATCAACTGAGGAATATACTAAGCAGGAATAATTAAGCAGCAAGGAAAGACAATAAAGCATCCAAGATTGTGCGTGTTGCGATTGTGTCACTTTATTATATACAGTAAAGAATTCTTTTGGTCATGTTGATTCGCCTTCGGTATTTACACAATTTCCGTTATGAAACAATATCTTCATGTTCCGTGTTTTTTTTTGTGTTTTTCTTGCACTTTATCAGTGAATAATATCTTTCTCTCTCCTGACGATTTTATGTTTCCAGGGCCTACTCAGTCAGAGCCGAGGTCTTGTGCTCCCCAAGCGTCTGTGTGTCCTGCCAGCTGCACCTGCAACAACAACATTGTGGACTGCAGGAGAAAAGGCCTTACCGAAATCCCAGCCAATCTGCCTGAGGGCATCGTAGAAATGTGAGTCTTCCCGCCCATCAAATCAGACACGCACACTGCTTCATTTCTCTCTTTCTCTCGCACTCTCTACCTCCAGTGTAGTAAACACATAAAGTCACTGTGATAATAGCTGGGTTCAGTTCTCATCTCCTCCTGTCGTGTAGCGAAACCCATTAGCGCTGCACTTCACAACCTCATTAGCAGGAGCGTCAGAACTCTGCCGGAGCTGCGGCTTCCTCCAGCGCGAGCCACTAAGGGTCCTTCACATTTTCCTCCAGAGTTCAGGACAATTATGCATGCAGCCAAAGAGCTGGAGTCAGGCAAATGAGATCGCTCCTGGACCCTGTTCTAATCAGGAGCCCTGCAGTGGCCTTAACTCCATCACTCACTCATACAGACACACAGATACACACAGACTTTTTGCACACACACAGCGAGGCACACACACAGAGAGGCATATATACGATATATATCCTACAGCTTGGAGACCTATACCTATTACAATTACTGGTATCATACACGTATGGGTGTATGTCTCAGATTCATTTTAACTTTTTCCCCCTGATGTGAATTGTCACTAATATAACAATGTTTTAGGTTTCTTATGCACCTCTCTGTGCACATCAGCATTCCTTTTCACTATGTAAGAGACAACATGCATGTTTTGGTACTGCAAAACATAAATACAGCTATAGACTTCAGTACACGGAATTTTTTTTTAACGCTCCTAACTACTTGCATCTGAATGTAACTTTTAGGTTTGATTTCATTCATAGTCAATTAGATAATTGAAACAGTTCAAATAAAGTCCACCATGAATGAAGTCCATTTATTCAAGGCCCTTTTTTCAAAAGGTTTAGAAATTCAGATGATCTGCGTTAGGCCACTAAGAGCAGAATCTGACTATTAATATTCAAATGCAGCTTTTTGAATGTGTACACATGTAGGAAAACTATAATTGTATTTAAATTGTATATTTATTCAGACAGCCCGTGCGGTTACGTACAGATTCAGCAGTAGTGAATATAGCGTGCGTATGTGTGTGCGCACACTGATTGGATTCCCACTGGCTTTGCAGCGTCTCCGTCTGTGTATTTGATATACATATTGATCGTATGGCTCTTGTTTGCACCAAAGGACAAATGCGTAATTGCCTTGATATGTACCGTTCCTCGGCCTGCACTTTCTGCCAATAGTGTATGACCTTCGTGTAACAAATGCTTGCACTAGGCTGGATACATTACTCAAGCCTTGCCCGTAGCCAGAAACAAATGGCACTAATTGAATGATGTACAGGCTGAACATTGTTGGGCTTCGGGCTCATTTTGACCGAGCCGTGTTTGCTGTGGCATCTGCCAGGACTGAATCATGGTGCATGCCAGAGGAGATTGAAAACTCAAACCCATTTCCTCTAAATCTGCACCTGTCTCTATCTGCATCAAATGGCCGTATGACTCAGTCAGTAATTCACCTGTAGGAGCTTTAACTGCCAGCCTGAGCACATGCATACAGAAAATGAGCCCGGAGTGTGTTTGGGTTAGAACAAGCTATAAGTATGCATACAGGCATCTGTATGGTTGCAAGAATAGATTAGTTTGTGGGGTAGGAGTACCTTATGCAGACTAATGACTCTTTAACTTTGTTGCACAAAACTCTGCATCCTTTATGCAACACATCACAACACATAGGCGTAAATGCACATGATAAATCCTGATAACACTGATAACACTATATTCTGCTGTGTAAACAATGCTATACATTTTAAATGTGTTATGTTGAACTGTAAAAAGTAATGTACTCACATGTAATCTGTTTTTTTTTCCACAGTCGTCTGGAACAAAACCTGATTAAGAGCATTCCACCTGGGGCCTTCTCTCCATATAAGAAGCTGAAACGAATGTGAGTATTAGCCTCCTTTGCAGAGAGACAGATCCCAAGAGGGGGCATTTACAGCAACCTATGCATAGCAGTGCTGTAAACACACTGCTTATGTGTCATTCCTTTTCCTAGCCACATCAGCACTTTTTGCCCATTGCACGGTTGCACGATTTCCAATAACCTTGAGTAGACTGTTGCTTTGTTGTGTTTGTAATTTGGCTACAGTCTCATTTTTTTCTTAGGCATCTATGTAATGCATTGACCTGCCAAATCTGTTTGCACTGCAACTGACAATTTGTCTACAAAACGTGACTGCAAGGTTCCGGTTGCATGCTTCCTTGCTGTGCTCTCTGTTCATGTGTTCAAGGGAGTTTCAAAGAAATAAAAAAAATTAAAGTCGTATACAGAAAAATTGCTCTTTACATGACAACCGGAGATCAGGGCTCTGTGGGGGCCATACCATCACTTCAAGGACTTCTTGTTCTTCTTGATGCTGAAGATAGTTCTTAATGACATTGGCTGTGTGTTTGGGATCATTGTTCAGTTGGAGAATAAATCTGGAGCCAATCATACGCCTCCCTGATGGTACTACATGATGGATAAGTATCTGCGTGTATTTATCAGTATTGAGGACACCATTAATCCTGACCAAATCCCCAACTCCATTTGCAGAAATGCAGCCCCAAATGTGCAAGGAACCTCCACCATGCTTCACTGTTGCCTGCAGACACTCATTATTGTACCACTCTCCAACCCTCTCCAGACAACTGCCTTCTGCTGCAGCCAAATATTTTGACTCATCAGTCCAGAGCACCGACTGCCATTTTTCTGCACCCCAGTTCCTGTGTTTTCGTGCATAGTTGAGTCGCTTGGCCTTGTTTCCATGTCGGAGGTATGGCTTTTTGGCTGAAGTTTTCCATGAAAACCACTTCTGACCAAACTTCTCCGGACAGTAGATGGGTGTACCTGGGGTCCACTGGTTTCTACCAGTTCTGAGCTGATGGTGCTGCTGGACATCTTCTGATTTTGAAGGGCAATAAGCTTGATGAGTTTGTCATCTGCTGCATTAAGTTTCCTTGGCCGACCACTGCGTCTACGATCCTCAATGTTGCCCGTTTATTTGTGCTTCTTCAAAACAGCTTGAACAGTACATCTTGAAACCCCAGTCTGCTTTGGGAAATTACATGTGAATTTGATGATCATTAGCGCCTGTTATATTATAGGTATATTTGGTTAATCATACACCTGACTATAATCCTACAACATCCTTGACTTTGGGCAAGTGTACTTATAATAATTTAGGCTGGTTTGAAGGCAAAGGTTATTTTATTGATTTATTCATTTGATTTAGATTTTTCTTTTGTTCAGTCACTTTGCATTTTGTAAACTGATAAAAATAAACAATTATATATAATTTTGCTGATGTTTGTTGAGGTCCTAGCATTCCCGTATACTTGAGACAGTGTTGCCTATTACTGGCCAGGTTTGCCTGTAGTCTTTTTACAGCCACACTGCTGTCATAAGGTTGAGGTTTTGCTGGAATTCGTGTAGTCATGGTACAGAAAGAAGGGAACCCTTTTATATCCCTGGGAAAGGGAAAAGGGTTCCCTAGGTCATGCTGTTATAGGAAAATTATCAACAAAATAGTTGTAGTGTGAGACAGTGCCTTATGCTGTGTTTTCCTCTTACCACAGAAGTTTGGCAACAGTACGACTTTTTTTATTAAAGTGTAACCATTAACACTGAAATTTAATTTTGTGGAATGTCTGTGAAACAAGGTGGTTCCTGTTTCTCACTTACATTATAGCAGATTGAACTATTATCCTCTCTGTGATATAAACTGCTTCTACCTAAATATATCACTTACCATTTTTATGAGACTGTAATATCATCAAACACATTAGTAATGCATATTACTGCTCATAAAAGCAATCAGCACTGGGACAGAACGTTTCAGTGCCATCCCTGTTCTTTAAGCTCAGTGTGTTTGGGTTTCGACTTGCTTTTGGCATGCGTTTTAACTGTTTCCTGTCTGCTTTTCAGAGATCTGAGCAAGAATCAGATTTCAGACATCGCTGATGATGCCTTCAGTGGCCTCCGTTCGCTCACCTCACTGTAAGTATTTTGGCATAAATAGGCACACGCATACATATACACACACACACATACCTGCATATAAACAAATGTCCTGACATGCTTCATAGGCGTGTTTCAGATTCCTTCGCATTTTGTGAATTTTCTGCATCAGATAATAACTGGTGCAGCAAGGCTTGGTAAAAGCTGATGTTGATGAGACAGCTGTCGAATAAGGGAAATGAATCAGCATGTAAGACAACTGTGTGGGTGCGTGTGTGGGTGTGGGTGTGGGTGTATATATGCACGTCCGTGTCATGGTGTGCTCCCATTTACATCACCCGAACAAGACAGAGAAATACGCCAGGCTCATTCCGTGTATATTAATTTTGTAAGCTCCCTCTCTGTGAGCTCAGCCCTGGCAGCTGAAACCATGACATGCCTCAGTTTTTCAGCACTCACTTATTTCCTATGCTCCAATTAAAGATCTACTCACTTACACAGGCTATATTTACATTTAAGGATTTCTGTAACCCTGAATTCTTTTAGATTGTAGGTTCAAAATGAACTGTTTATAGTCTACACCCTGTAATGTTTCTAGAAAAAGAGAGGGGGGGTATAATAAAATAAATGGATGGAATAAGAAATACTGTCTGCCAGTAGAAAGTAGAATCAGACAGTTCCCAGCTTGAAAGCAGAAATATAGACGTAGAATGTTTTATTGGTTTCATCACACTGTACTCTCAATGAGAAACATTGTGACGTTGTCATGAAACGGTTTTATGGACACCCAGATGATCTGTAATGAGCGATGCAGAGGTGATGGAGGCAAAAGAAATGGATAGTGGGATTATAAAGCATTACTCGGTATAATATAGTCTAAAACAGTACTAAATGTGTTAAAATGGTGTTCTGTATGATCAGATTGTTAAGAAAAAGTTATGCAGTGAGCTCAGGGAAGTGTTTATGATTACAGGAGCAATTCTTGGGCACAGTATTCACATGAGATTACCCACTGAGATATAATGTGTATATGTGTGTGTGTATATACATTATTGAGTCAGTACAAAAAGTTTCTATACTTCCAAAAGTTACTTTTCCAGCACAAAAATTAATATTACATAACAGACCATTTTCAGACAAAAAAGCATAATGAACACGGCTGGGTGTTGCATGCAAAAAAAAGAAGTAAGTGTGACAGTTAAAGTCTCCAGAAGAGCTGTGGCAGATTCTCCAAGTCACTCGGTGAAACTTAAAAGCTAATTTCCTTATAAAGCTGCACACATTGTACCTGGGAACACTGCTTAAGAAAAAGGCACAGCAAATATTTACTTCCTTTAGTTTATTACTGTTTACTGCACTTTATAGCATTTTCTTTAATGTAGAAACTTTAATGTGTAATGTGCCTAAGACTTCTGCATCGTACTGTACAGTAATTACCTGGTAAGTTTTACTGAGCCTTGGAGTCTTGGAGAATCTCTGGACAAAACTGGTCTGTTATGTAACGTATTGCTTCCGTTACTAACATACAAACCTTTTGTGTAACATTTCTTTGTGTAAAGTTTGGATCTAATATTTCTATAAGACATCCTCTAATAATAGACCTGTGATGAAAGAAAATGACTACTTTCTGCTTAATTAATCAGCGTAATCTGGGCTCATCCATCAAGACACAGTATGTAGTGCCAGGCTTTATGGCTGATAACATAATATTAATAAATAATGTGAGTCATCTTCTGTATTCTTGCTTACATTATACTTCCCAATCAGCAATACTGTATTTTTTCTAGCTGCTCCTGGATTTTTCCAGAATCCTACCCTAGCCCACAGTTGGTGGCTTTTAGATGCGTGTTGTAGCAGCTCTGACATTATGAGATTGTAATCTGCCAGTGCCAGAATACTGGCTTTCACATTACGCATTCTACGACCTCCAGACTCAGCTCATGACCCAATCCCTTTATGTCTTCCGTCTGATTTCTTTTGTCTCTGGCAACAAATGTGGCAAACACTCTTCCAGGGAAAGGCCATCTATTTTAATCCATTTCGTATTTACATAGTGATCATTCTGTTTAACAGAATGTTTAAAAGATTATCCACCTCCATTGAGTGAACTGATATTTCCTTCCTATTGACTTATTATTATTTTGATGACCACAGCAGCTAGCTGGCAGACATATCATTTTTATTCTTCTTTTCCACCAATGTTTGGTCGACAAGATCATATACTTAGACTTCACCAATCCACACGAAAACTTGGAATGGTTATAGCCACATAGGTCTGATAGGGAATATAAGGTTTTTGTTTCTAGGTGGGCGACACAGTGGCTCGGTGGGTAGCATCGTCGCCTCACAGCAAGAAGGTCCCGGGTTCGATCCCCGGATGGGGCGGTCTGGGTCCTTTATGTGTGGAGTCTGCATGTCCTCCCCGTGTCCATGTGGGTTTACTCCGGGTACTCCGGTTTCCTCTCACAGTCCAAAGACATGCATG
>JAOVVG010000037.1:13747327-13757417 GCA_028566375.1 Leptodoras nelsoni | reverse complement strand
TTACTCCAGGTTCTCCGGTTTCCTCCCACAGTCCAAAGACATGCACGTTAGGTTGACTGGTGTCTCTAAAGTGGCCCGAGTGTATGTGCCCTATGATGGATTTGCGCCCTGTCTAGGGTTGTTCCTGACTTGTGCCCTAAGATGCCGGCTAGGCACCGGCTCGGCACCGGCTCTCCCGTGACCTTGAAAAGGAATAAGCAGTCAAGAAAATGAATGAATGAATGAATAATAACAATAAGAGGAAAAAGAAGAATATATATATATTCATATATTTTAATATATACCTTGTTAATATATATACTGTATTAAAATCATTATGAAAAATAACAACAAAAATAAAATCAATTATGGCGATGATTAATAAATTATTATTATTATTATTATTATTATTATTATTATTATTATTATTATATGCTCCGATAATATTTCCATGATGTTAGTTTTTGTCAAGAGATAACAATAAAATTGTGGAAGAAAAAATTATGGCAAATAATTTTAGAGCATTGCAGAAAGGTTCTTTTTATTCATTTGTTTCTGTTCTAGGTTAATCAGCTTAGACGCTTCTGAACACTTTCTGAATGATCTAATAATATTCTCTAGTTCAATGTTTTACATTATAACATAAGTTAAGCATTATAATTTTTAAGTTAGTGACAATATGATAAAGAGCACACTAACTCATACTAACCAAATATCTATTGTCTATAGACTCTTTATGGCATGTGCACAAATGCCCTTTATGCTAACTAGACAGTCTAAAAGCCAAATACTAAACTAAATGCAAAATCAAGCAAGTGTTAACTGAATAAATAATTTTCTTTTTATACAAAATTGTACTAAGTAACCTGAACTCTCACACAGTCTGGAAATTGGCTGTATACTCTTCTATACTCCAGGAATGGGAGCAGTGCCACAGGCCTTATAAAAGCCCAACCTCTCTCTTAAACACACTATTCTTAATCCTCCTGTTTACTTCAAATTAACCTGTCCACTCCCAAACCATTAGTAATTTCATGCCTGACACTCAAACACTCTTCTCTAGACGATTCTTTTTTCACAGCACTTCATTTGCACGACATGTTGTGTAAGATCTCCCTCTTTAGCTTCTGTTTAAAGTCTCCCATTTCAGCCATCCTGTTTTGTGTTATTTAAAATAGGTCAGGGGAGAAGGGCCAAATTGGTTCAAGCTGACAGAAAGCTACAGTAATGTAAATACCAACTCTTTACAACAGTAGTGAGCAGAAAAGCATCTCAAAATGCACAGCATGTGAAACCTTGAGGTGGCTACAAGAGCAGAAGACCATGTTGTGAACAGAATTGGTAAAGACTGCATCTTTTACTTTTCTTAATGTACAAAATGTACAATATGGACAATGTTTGGGGACACCTGGCTCACATCACACTCATTTATATCATTTACAGATGCCACAAAGTTTGAAGCACATAATTGCATAGAATGTCTTTGTATGCTGAAGCATTACAATTTCCCTTCCCAAACCTGTTCCAGCATGACAATGTCTCTGTGAACAAAGGGACCTTGGCCCCATTGAACACTTTTGGGATGGGATGTATTGGAATGCTGACTGCACCCCAGGCCGCATCATCTGACATTAGTGCCTGACCTCAGTAATGATTTTGTAGCTGAATAAATGCATCCCTACAGCTATGCTCCAAAATCTACTGGAAAAGCCTTCCCAGAAGTGTGGAGTTTATTATAATAGCAAACTAAATGTGAAACTGGAGTTTTAAGCATATACACCAATCAGCCATAACATGAAAAAACCACCTGCCCAATATTGTGTAGGTCACCCTTGTGCCACCACAGCAGCACTGACCCATCAAGGCATGGACTCCACAAGAGCTTTGAAGGTGTGTTGTATTCTCTGGAAGCAAGACTTTAGCAGCAGATCATTTCAATCTTGTAAGTTCTATGGATGGACCAGATGCACAGATCGGATTGAAATCTGGGGAATTTGGAAGCCATGTCAACACCTTGAACACATTGTCTTGAACATCTTGAACAATTTTTGCTGTGCTATCCTGCTGAAAAAGGCCACTACCATTAGGAAATACCATTGGTGGTGAAGGGGTGTACTTGTTTTGAAACAATGGTTAGATAGGTGGGAAGTATCAAATTAACATCTGTATGAATGCCAGGACCTAAGGTTTCCTAACAGGACATTGGCCAGAGTCTGCGTCACACTGCGTTCCACCGGCATGCCTTCTTCCCATAGTGCATCCTGGTGCCATCTTGTCCCCAGCTAATCAACATACATGTATCCGGCTGTTCATGTGATGTAAAAGGAAACATGATTCACCAGACCAGTCCACCTGCTTCCATTGCACCAATGTTTACCATGATCCAGTTCTGATGCTCAAATGCTTATTGTAGGCACATGGGCAGTGGGCAGGGTTCAGCATGGACCGGTCTGCAGATACACAGCCCCATGTTCTGTAAGCTGTGATGCACTGAGTGTTCTGGTGCCTTTCTATCATAACCAGCATTAACTTTTTGCTACAGTAGGTCTTCTGTAGGATCCAGCCAGATGGGTTAATATTCAGTCCCCATACACATCAGTGACACTATCACTGGTTTACCTGTTGCCCTTTCTTGGACTGCTTTTGGTGGGTAATAACCACTGCATACTGGGAAAATCCCACAAGACCTTCTGTTTTGGAAATGCGCTGACCCAGTGGTCTAGACATCACAGTTTGACCCTTGTCAAAAATTGTACAGATCCTTAAGCTTGCCCGTTCTTCTTGCTTCCAACATATCAACTTTGAGTACTGTCTGTTATTTACTGCCTAATATATTTACATTTATATTTAAGGCATTTGGCAGACACCCTTATCCAGAGTGACTTACATTTATATATTATTTATACAGCTGAGCAGTTGAGGGTTAAGGGCCTTGCTCAAGGGCCCAACAGTGGCAGATTGGTGGTGCTGGAGCTTGAACCCCCAACCTTCTATTCAGTAACCCAACACCTTAACCGCTGAGCCACCCCTGCCCCAATATATCCCACCCCTTAAGAGATGCCATTGTAACGAGATAATCAATGTTATTCACATCACCTGTCTGTAGTTTTAATGTTGTGGTTGATCAGTGTCTACAAACATTTGGCCATATAGGCCATAAAACAAAACTTTTCTGTTGTCAACACTTATACTTTCATGCAGTTTGAACCTTGGATTAGAGAATATGTGCCTATTCTATCTACACTGATCTGTGGCTGTTGCTCTACTTTCCACAGTGCCTCTAGAGCAGTGTCAGGTGTTCTCACACCCCCCATAATTCCATGCACAGAAAGAGTAATTAGCTTCCTGCTGAGGATGGTGGCTTTAAGGGAATGTCCCCTGCTGCTTCCAAGGAATGTATGAACATCTTGCCATCCACACTGAGATGGGACTGCAGCTCCACTGCATCAGTCCCCTGCTGGTTGGCCCACATCGCATTGTCTCTTTTGCAAGAACCTCTATAGGAGGAAATGAAATCTTTGATTGGTCCAAATTATCCGTATTATCTTTGCTGCTCTCAATTCTGAATGACAAATCAAGCTTGTGGATCAAAGGTGAAAGGTTAATGTGTCTTGTTTTATTCCCAGGCATTTTAGAAGAAACATTTCAATCCAGAATTGATGGATGATGTTTACACAGTGACACATATGATCCCTTCCTGCACTTATAGCTTTTGATGGTGGTGAAATTAAACAGCATGAGAGCTTTAAATTTCATGAAACTGAAATGTGATATGTTTTTCTCCTGTCTGGTTGATGCTGAACAAAATCCAGTCTGTGAATTAAACTGTCCACACCTTCCCATCTGTCACACTTCCACTTGTGACTTTCCATTTGCCAGTGGAACATTCTCACTCTCTGCCAACATAGCTGGAACCATATCCTTCACTAGCCCCTGTAAGGAAATCTTGATGATGTGTGTCTTGACATGGCAGAGGGTGCAGTACTCTGGCTGTGATAAAAGAGTTTGCCATCCCTGTACAGGGTGGGGTTATTATACATCACATCCCCTCCTTTCAGAAGGCAGTTTTTGTTCATCCTGGCTGCACCTATAACCTGGAAAATGAATAATAATGACTTTGAATCATCTGAATTGTAATTACGTGGGTGACATGACCAAAAACTTCCTTACGTCGTTCCTCATTATTCATGACACATGCCTGAGATAAAGTATTCTTCTGTTATATATTATAGAAGCAGATATGACTTTGTTTTTTTCCAGCTGTGATCCCGAGCACGTGAGCTTATTTAGTTCTTCCATTGACTCTTTGAAGTTTCTCTCTTATAGAGCATCAGGCAAGGCATGACGCACCCAGTCAATGAGACAAAGCCTTTCGCAGTGACTCATGGCAAGCAGTTTCTTAGCACTGTATTGTTCTCTAAGCAAAAAAAAAAATAACACTGATTATGTGTGGCTCTTTAGACCAGAATAAATCTCCATTGTTTTTGCAT
This sequence comes from Leptodoras nelsoni, assembly GCA_028566375.1. Lineage (NCBI taxonomy): Eukaryota > Metazoa > Chordata > Actinopteri > Siluriformes > Doradidae > Leptodoras > Leptodoras nelsoni. The sequence goes on along the minus strand of JAOVVG010000037.1, from coordinate 13,752,948 downwards.
TGTGCCTTTTCCCAGGCTGTAAGGAGCTTCAGATGTCTACCTCATAGTTATATAATCAGCCCGGGGCTCTGGTTTCTTTGCCTCACTGCCTTCTTGATCCAAAGCATGGAAAATCAGCAATCCAGAGTTTTCTTATAATCTCCAGGAAATGAAATCTGAGGCATTCAATAAGAGGATTAGAGCTGGTGAAGGTCATTACAGGCCAGACTATCTCACGTTGTATTGACTCAGTAAATGCCATTTTCAGACCAAATTTACCCAGAGATCTTGACTTTTAAACCAAACATGAACCTTGCTTGTAGCCAGATAACATGCTGACGGCCAGAGAAACCATACACAAGCGCTTGTTTTGTCATCACTGCGGGTATTGTACTATTCATTCTGATTTTGTAATCTCTGCATAATAAGACAAACATTCTATGACGGAAAAGACGTCAAACTCTCTCCCCCACAAAATACAATAAAAGAGTCCTTTGTCTTGTTGGTTTCCAGTCATTTATGTCATAATATAGCAGCAATTACATGTTTGAGGGGGCTGCATTTCTGAACAACTGCATTAATGCCTCAATGAGTCACAACCAACAAGGTGAAAGGGAAAAGTGAAAAGGAGTTATGTTTCATTAACTGGGATATTATTTGTGAGTTCTGTGGTGTAAAGTTTTGTTTGTTCTGAGTGGCACGAAATGTAAAAAACTGCAAAGATAGGGAAAATGCCTGCACAACACCTTGTACAATAGATATGTCTGGAAGAGTGGCACACTGTTGTTGGTGCAATTACACCAATGGGCATCTGCTTTCTCTCCCGTGCCACCCATTCCAAGTAGGTTTCAGCATGCATCTAGATAATAAGCGTACAAAGCCGCCATTATGGTCCATGAAGAAATGGCCCTCTGCCCTGGGAGCAAAATTGCCTTTGGACTTGTGTCTCATTCACAAATAGTTTCCGCAGCAGGTCAATGGCAGTTGCTAAGATGCTGCCCGCTCTGCCCATTAGCGGTGCTGCGTCCCGGCCAAGGTCACGCTCTGGGCTTGGAGAGAGGTGCGTGTTTTTTTTATACCGCAGCACAAATTTACCCTTTTGGTGTCAATTTTACCTGCGCCCTTAATGAGATAGCATAGATCTCGAACCGGAACCTGAGAAGCATGTGGACAGTCGGTGTAGGAGTGTATGGCATTGTGTCAACCTGGAAATGCTATAGCGGAGTCAAGTGACAAAAGATCATAAAAGACCTGTCTTTCAGAGTGCAGTGTTTTTAAAAATAGCTCCAGGCCAGAGAGATTGGACAAAGAGAAAGACTTTAAAAATTCACTGCTCTCATGAATAGCCAATGAGCAACGAGGTGAATGCACAGCCAAGAGCAATTTATTTGGATGGCAGCACATTCTCTTTGCATTGGATACGTTACATGGACAATCCCCATACAGTCCCAGACTTTTTTTAAAAGATATCCTTTTACATGTCATGTTAAGTATTTAAGCCTTTATTCGTGTTACTCTTGCTGGTAGGAAAAGATCTATGTCTTGCTGATTCATATCCCTTTCACAGTTAACAGCACTTTAAATAAATACCTCTGTAATGCAAACTGAATATTGTAACATTACATAGAAAACATTCGGGGGAGAGATGTCTCCGGGATTGTTGATGCAGCTGGTTTCTAATGGTGAAATAATACACAACATTTTCAAGCCATTAACAGAATTTCCAAATGATCAACCGGGTGGAAGAAGAGTATTTGATGTTGATGTTGATGTCACTAGGTGAACATGCTGTCACAAATGAACACGAATTAAAACCAGATCTTCTGAGTCAGTAGAGGTGTGTTTGTGTGTGGGGGGGATGGGTCTAGTGGGATTAATCTGGCTACGCTTTGCGGAGATGATGGTTTGGCCGGTCACACTGACAGCTAAAACATCCAGGGCTTTCTTTTCTCACAAGCCTCACTAAACTCATGACACATCCAAGCTGGATTATTGTGGGCCCCTTTCCATTAAAGCACAAGACTGCATGAGGCACTCTGCCTCCAGGCCCATCTCTGGCCAAGACACAAGTGGACTATTTGTCACTTTGGAGTATTGGAACCTACAATGGCAGGTTTTAAGACAGCTTGTTTTATTAGAGCATGCCAATGGACTAAATCAATCTTATTATTTATTTTGTCAAAGGCTCAACTGCACTTAAATCATTTCAACAAATATCTCTCATGTTTTTTTGTTTGTTATTGTCGCAATCTATATGAAGCACATGTTTCTGTTTAGCTCCTACCTTACGAAACCATCTGCGCAATGCATTTGCATACATGACTGCTGTATGTGACGGCATTCACATCCTGAAACATGGCTCCGTGCCTTCAGCTGAGACCCATCTTAGATCTCAGAGCTCAGTCGTCTCCTGAGAGGAATTACATCTGTGTACGTGACTGCTGACTTGTCTGAACTTATACACAGCCTCTTTTTTTCTCTCTGGACAAGAAATAAAACTTTTCACATTGCTTAGAAACCACACAGCCTTCCGTCCTGAAGACTTTCCCGTGTGTGTAAACCTTATTTAAACTTTACCTGCTGACACCAGGGACTCCTTCCAAAAACTCTGAATAAACATTTCCTGATAGCTTCACAGGATAAACAATTACACACACTGTTTAACCTGTTTATGTGTAGTAAGGCCTTGTGTAATTTGTTATTGTAGAAAAGGTACATGCTGCCTGAGTCATTATGATTACAGCAGCAGTGCTGGCAGTAGTTATTGTCAAAGTTTCTTCTTCTTCTTCATCTTCTTCTTCTTCTATTTACTTTCTCAGTATAAGAAAGTGGACTACTGACCAGAAGGTCATGAGTTCAAATCCCTTGAGCAAGGCCATTAACCCTCAACTACTCAGCTGTGTAAATAAGATAAATGTAAATCGCTTGAGATAAGGGAGTCTGCCAAATGCCATAAATGTAAATGTAAATGTCGTAGCCCCGTTTTGCCTACAATTCTGAATGTTCTGCCCTTTGCCTACAATTCTGAATGTTCTATTGCAAGTTGCCTCTAAGAGAAGTATTATTATGGCTCATTAACATTCATTTGTGGAGTAGCGCTACCTAGTGAATGATGGTACCATATCTAGCATTCACTAGCCAATATTTTGTGATGCCCAGGCTCAAAATTCATGAAATTTCACATCTAACATTAACACCAGATTCTTTACATGCATGCCCAATTTCATTAAATTTCATCAATAGGGTCACTGCAACTGATACATTACTATAGCTCAAGAACTGCTTAAGCAACAATTTTGCAGTTTGGTATTTCACTCCATTCTTGCTCTCTCTCTTACTTTATGTGGCTGTCATATTCTCATCCACTATGTACTTATCACTATGTAATCAATCAACGCCCTCTGACTAATAAGGTCCAGCAGCCGAACAGCCTCCTGAGACTCATTATAGATAAGTGACTGCTGAGAGAATGACAGAGATATGATATGACTAGTGGAGACTGGAGGACAGAGTTATTAGTAATGGAATTATCCACTGCCCTAGCATGAAAACAACCTTGCTTGTTGCCTTTACGTATCTATTATATAATTAATAGCACTTCATTGACACTTCAGTGCTTCGTTTTGTATCTACATTGTAAAAAATGATTTGTTGATTTAAATTAAAAGTAAAGTTAATTATGTTTTATTACACAGTGAGTTTCCTTCATTCAAATAAAATAATTAAGTTGACACTATACAGTAGTTCATTTAAATTAATATTTAAATATTATATTTTAATGACATAAATGTTAATAATAATGTCAGGCAAGCAGGTTACACATTTTTTAAGTTAAATCAACAAAGCATACAAATAATATTGCAGCATTTAATACCTTATTTAAACTCTTAATGAGCTTTGAATAATAGATGCTCACTGCATCTGATTTTTAGATGTTCTCTGTGCTGACGATACTTACATACACCAGTGGAACACTACACCACAAAACATTCAATTAGGTGCAGAAAAGTCAGATCTGTGGCTTTCAGATCTATGCGCTAATGTTCCATCTGTTTATTTGTCAAATGGGTAGCAGGAACCATTAGGTTAAGCATAAAACCTAAATAGTGATCTGTAGAAAAATCATTATGATGACAATGTATTGTGAGCTTTGATAAATGCTATGCAAATAAAGGTCTTTGACAAAAGCCGGTCTTCTGTTACACGGTATAAGTGCACGTGTAGTATACCCAATAAGCCACGTGGTGTTTGAGCTGAAGTACGTGATTGTTCGCATGTCACTTAAAATAGACCATGCCGAGCTCCTGTGTTTTCAGACGGTAATAACACACCGCACGGAAATTCCTTACTGACAGGTGTTACGAAACAGGAATGAGTAAACACAAAGAATATCATACCCCCAACAGGCCATTTCCTCACCAAACCTATATGTGCATTCAACCCAGATTTAACACATCTGTCTCAGTGCTTTGTACAGACAGGTTTGATGGGCAGTTTTACGTCAAACAGGGCGTTTTCCTCTAACGCAGTTTAATACGAAATAGCCTGGGTGTTTGCTGCATATATGCTGCAATATTCAAGCAAGTGAACACAAGAGAGAGTGTTATCTTAAATAGCATCACCACAATGATTTGCTCACAGGCACGAGCTGAAGATGAGTGCCCTAGACCATCAGATTCGTAATATTACTTGTCATAACAACTTTTATGCAAACGTTTTTACAAAATAAAGAAACAACTCAATCAAAGCAGCCCTGAATTTTACACTGAATATATGCTTTAATACTGACACAACCTGCGAAAAAGTAGTTCCACAACAAGTAGTTCTACAACAAATGAGTTGTTGCTATGCAACAGTAATAATTGATAAATGACTTAACAGAGTAGGTAATGCAAGAGAATATGGTTTATATAACACTACTAAGTAATGTTAGTTTGAAATACAATTTGTGAATAAGTGACACTGAAAGCAAAAGTTTCCCTTTGAAATCATTAAATCAAGAAATAAAAGATTTAGTTAGAATTTCGTTATTTGTTTGGGTTATTGTGTTATTTGTATATTATGTTACTTGGGGCAGCTGTGAGCTTGTGGATAAGGAACCAGCCTTGTGAGTTCAGTTCAGTTCAGAGAGGTTCAATCCTGGCAACCGACAACCGCTGTTGAGTAAGACTCCTAACCCTCAACTGTTCCCTGGGCACCCTGGATGACTCACTAGTGTGTATGTGTCCTTCACTGCACGCATGGGTTAAATGTGGAGGACAAATTCCCCTGTGTGCAAGCACAGTAGGTCAATGCTTCATTTAAATTCATATGTTAATCTGTACACTACCATTCATTGTCCTGTTAGAAAAAAAAGTTTCTCTGTATGATATAAATTCTCAATACCGTAGTGTTGTATTCTGTTCATTTCTAGCGGATTAAGTAGCGCAAACATCCAAACAGATGGCCAATCAAATGTTATCTTAAAGTCATCCATTTTCTCAGTTTCCCATTTTGTATAAGCACAAATAAGGTTTGTGTGCATATAGTTTGTCACTACTTGGCCGGTGATGTCACTACTTGGCCGGAAATTGGCCCTTAGTGTGTGAATGCGAGTGTGAATGTGTGTGTGTATGAGCCCTACGATGGATTAGCGCCCTGTC
>JAOVVG010000037.1:13452300-13464714 GCA_028566375.1 Leptodoras nelsoni | reverse complement strand
ATTGAACCTTCACACTCTGCTCTTACTGGTGCAATGTGCAATTAATGAAGATTGGCCACCAGGCTGGTCCAATTTAGACATGAAACCTCCCACACTAAAATGACAGGTGTTTCAGTTTCATTGTCCAACCCCTGTACATTCCAGTGTAAAGCGATATTAAGTAAACTACGGTTCATCCTCATTCAGAAGCCTAGCACCTCCAGTTAAAGTGTTTCTGGTTCTGTACTTCCATAAGCCAGACTCTCAGTCATATACAGCTTTTGAAGCAGGAATACTGAATGGATTCTTACCTGACCATGAAATAGGAAATACCAAAGTCAGGGAGGGACTGCCAGATCTGGAGGAACTTTAAAATGGCTGCTGTAAGGGAGAGCTGAGCCACATTCTGATAAGCCTCCAATATCCGGGGAGTTAACTGCAAATATAAGCAGAGGTCAGGGAATCGCTGTGTTAGCATATTGGTCAAAGATGAAAATTCCAAAACATAAAACAACCTTGAATACTGTTTCATAATTTGATTCAAATGTAAATCTTTGTATGTATAATCTTTATATAGTTCATATAAATCTTATATGAGCTTATATTTATCTTATAAGATACATACCCTGAAGTACGAGAAAAACTGGTACTGGAGCCTATGCAAAATGCATAGCAACGGCATGTCAATGGTAGCATCTGCCAGTGTGTATATAAAGCGATAGACATCTATGGAAGCTTCTAGAGCTGTTTCTGCTGTGAGAATGGCAAATTATCACAATTTTGTGACTTTCATCACAGTTTAATAGTTGGAGCTTGTGAGTTTGGATTGGAGATAGAAGCAAAGTTTGTATTTTCACGTATGAACATTTCAAGGATGTACCGTGACTACAAGAATTCTGTCAAAACCTCGAACTTATGACAGCGCTGTGCCTGTAAAAAGACTGGGTGAATGAGACCAGTGTCAGCTGGCAAGAATCGTTTCAGGCAATGGCGTGCAACACTACCTCACGTAACATCGGAATTCAATGCTGGGGCCTCAACAAACATCAGCATGAGGACTGTGTAACATTCCCTCCAAAATCCAATGGGTGACCCACAGGACCATCACAGATGAGTGATTATTTGGGTGGTGGATCATTCTCAGTACTGCAGTGACTCTGACATGGTGGTGGTGTGTTGGTATGTGTTGCACTATGTGAGTGGATCATTGTTCACGTACTGTGCACTCTATGTGACACTTCCACCATATTGCTCCACCCTGTAGATGTAATGTCAGAGACAGTAACTCATCTGTTGTTGCACAGTTTGTATTAGTCATCCTCTATTCCTTCATCAGTGCTCACAGGAAGCTTCCTACAGGATGCTTGTGGCTGGGCATTTTTGGTTGGTGGACTATTTTCAGTCTCTGTACATTGCTGCATTCTTCTTTCCCTCGAACCTGACTAGTCTCCTAGTTCCTGCTGCCAAAAAACATCCCCAGAGCATGATGCTGCCACCACCGCTTCACTGTAGGGATGGTGGCCAGGAGATTAGCGTGCCTGGTTTCCTCCAGATGTGACGCTTGGCATTCAGGCCAAAGAGTTCAATCTTTGTTTCATCAGACCAGAGAAGTGTGTTTCTCATGGTCTGAGAGTCCTTCAGGTGCCTTTTGGCAAACTTCAGGCAGGCTGTCATGTGCCTTTTACTGACGAGTAGCTTCTGTCTGGACACTCAACCATATAGGCCTGATTGGTGGAGTGCTGCAGAGATGGTTGTCTTTCTGGAAGGTTCTGCTCTCTCCACAGGGCAAAGCTGTCAGAGTGACCCTTGGGTTCATGGTCACCTCCCTGACTAAGGCCCTTCTACCCCGATCCCTCAGGTTGGCCAGGCAGCCAGCTCAAGGAAGAGTCCTGGTGGTAATAAACTTCTTCCATTTACAGATTTACACACCTAAGCTCAATTTTGAATGTCATGGCAAAGGCTGTGAACACTTATCTACTTATGTGTGATTGTTTTTTAAATAAATTTACAAAAATCTTAAACAGACTTTTTCACTTTATCATTATGGGGTATTGTGTGTACAATTTTGAGGAAAAAAATAATGTAATCCATTAATTATTTAATGCAATTAATGGAATAAGGCTGTAACATAACTAAATGTGGAGAAAGTGAAGCACTGTGAATACTTTCCAGGTGCACTGTGTATATATACACATTAATACTTGACATTAAATTTATATTAATAACTGACCTTTTTTACAATGTGAGTTCTATACATTATGTGAGTGGTATAGCTGAAAGTGGGTTTTATATGATTGCTTTTTTTAATACATTTTTTACATGAATTTTTTGCTATGAATTTATATTAGTCCTATTAAAATCATTCTCATTCACTTAGAGTTTTATCATAGTTGAACTTTATCCTAGTCATGGTTATGGGGGATGTAGTGCAAAGTAATAATTACACATTTGACAGGACACATAACACACCCACACACTGATTCACACTTGGGGCAATTCAAGTAGACAATCCACCTACAGTCATGTTATTGGAAGGTACTGTGGTGTCCAACATTATTCTTAAATAAATTGCATAGAAGACATCAAAATAAAAGAATTAACAATGATTTAATGTGTGTTGTTTTATTAAAGTTGTTGTCTGTTACCCATATAGATAAATCTTATAGATATTCTGTAGAAAACCATGAAATGCCTTGTCCATGGTAATGTAAACATTTTTTACCTGTTTGGCCTTGTATTTTTTGGTGTAGCGAGGTGAGACAAGGCTTTGTGTGTTAATGCTGTCATCAGCCTGTGCAGTTGAAGCAGATGAACTGGAGCGTTGCATGGCCAAGAAGGTCTGGATGTTTTTCACCTCAGTCTGATAAGAACTGTCCAGCAAGGTCAGGCCTTTAGACCCCAGCTTACAGGCTGCCATCCACTCAGAGTACTGCTTCTCCTGCAGGGAGGGGGACACTGTAAGAATAGTATGGAACAGCAGAATGCCCACCCAAGGGTATTTTCTGGCATGACTATGAGGCCTACAGTACCTACATTTGCACATAAATTGAATAAACACTTCTAGTAAGACAAGAAGGACTTTAGATTAGATTCATGCTGCTTATCAAATAAAACTGACTCTATAACTCTATAAGCTATCACTGCATGATGTCTGTTTTCTGAGGTGCCATGTGTAGATGATTCTCAGAGCATCTTGCTATAGTCAGTGCAGTGTGATCACTTACATTCTCACATCGCAGATACACCTCCATCATGCCCTCTGGCACTGGGATCAGGAGTTTGATACAGAACTTCTGTCCTGCTATGTTCACATCTGGAGCCACCTCACTGCCTGCAGAGACAACCCTGCGGCTTTAGATGGCACATTTACATTCAAATAGAAAGAAATGATTGAATGACAGTGACTGAAAGCTCTACACAGCATCTTGTGCATGATGGTATATAATTATGACACAATAATGACATCCTTTCAGTCAAGGGCAAATTTTTACACCCCCTATGGCTTTTGAATGCATATATAGAATTTTGAAATATGGGTGGTTCCTGCAACTATCAATGGACAGCAGCTATGAACCAGGCAGAGTGAAGGCTAAAAAACATGTTTATCGTCTGAAATGTGAAGCCAGACAGTTTCAAAAGTGCAGCTCACGCTGCATCACAGGACAACATAACACACTGGGTTGAATCAGCCCTCTTCCACGTACATGACCTCACAGATGCCCCCATAGGCGAGTGTCACAGTGGTTGACAGGCGAGAGAGAGTATGCCATACCTCCCACCAGAGAGCACAGCCATGTTTGCTCACTTGTACTTTCTGCTACAGATGACTGAATATGAGAGTATGCCAACTTTGGCAATCAGTTGAAAATGTCACATTTTCCACCAAAGAAAGGCCTTGTTTGGTGATCTCAATTCTCAAGGCCACAACTGTACACTGTAAAAATTTACAAACGTGCAAAACATTACATTTACCAATCGAACCCACTCTGTTTTGCTGTGTATGTGTGTGTATCTACCTTTCAGATTCATTTGCTGGATAGGCTCTCCATAGCTTTCCTCCTTACTCTTGTAATAGAAGATAGAAGTGTCCTGAAACTTGAACCAGTATTGTTTGTAGTCCCTCAGAGTTAGTCTCTTGGGCCTACATACCAAATCAATTAAATTACTTACAATAACTGCTTCTAAAGCTTTTTACTTTTTAAAAAGTGATGTGTAACAAAAACAATCGATCTTACCGAAAAATTTTCAAGTAGTCATTCAGTTCCGGAGGAGTCATATTGTCCTAAAATATGAAAAAAAAAACCTCTAAATACATTTCCACACTTTCCTAAAATTGCAAGTGTATAGTCAAGTGTGTCAGTTATGAACTGAATTAATGAGTAGAATGATTAGATACATCGGTAGCATATAAACTGCCAATCAGCTGCCTACCAGTTGGGTTGTGGTGCTGTTTTCTCCCACCAGCTTGACCTCAAGAGATTGCAGGGCAGATTCCAGGTCATCCATGCCTTGGTTGGAGCTGGCATCTGGAGACAACGACAGCTTCCCTATATGGTACTGAGAGAAGAACAGAGACTGTTTATTTTTATATACAGTATATATATAGGGTGGATGTTACACTCAAAAATGTTTTAATGTTTGGCGTCCATATCAGATTAAGAAAATGAACCGTTAACAATTATCCTGAGGAGGATTCTTTTATGTGGTGACAGCACCATCAGTGGTTGTAAGAAAAATACACAGAATGTTATGAAGAGGCTGATTTTACCCATTAATATCACACCCAGCCATAACTGTTTAACCCTGTGACTTCATGACCGTATGGCTGGGAGGACTGTTATAAGGGTGGAAGGACTGACATACTGTAGATCCTCAAATCAGAATGGAGAAAGAAGAACCGAGAGAGGCTTTATCAGCAAAACTATTGGTATAACTCAGAGGTCACTTCTGGAAATGCTAATTTAGTGATGATGTGGGAATGAAACTAAACGTTAGTTCGTTAGATCATCAATGAAGACCCAATTGTTTTATTGAAGGTTGTTTATCTGCAAAAGTTAGTAATAGAGAATGGGAACGTTTTTCATGAAGCTGTTTAGGCATGAGCAAAGATTACATTTTGATTATTGATTGAATATAACATAATCAACAATCAAACAAGAGTTTTTGTGTTATTTAAGTGACTGATACTCATAAAGGCAGAAAGTGACCAGAGGCATAAGCAGGAAAAAAAACAGCATTGCTGTTCTGTTTTCACTCAGCAAAACATATTAAACTGCACTGCTGCTATAGCAGTGGGTGTTGCCTGCTTACTGTGGTTTAAAAGCCTTTGTTTTTGTCATACTGAAATCTGACCCGTGTTTCCTGTGTGGCTGTAAAGTGCTGTAAGTTTACACCAGGTGTAACCATCTCTTTGGCTTTGGGAGTCTGTATTGCAGTAAACCAACCTGCAATGCTCCAAACAGCATCATCTCTTCCTCAGTGCAGTCATTGTCCTCCAGCAGGATTGCCCATCGTGCCTGCTCATACAGCTGTGTCAGACGTACCTCGTCATACTGGCAGAAATAAGGGTTTGAGCCAATATTTAGAGCATGCATATGATAATTTGTCGTCTGTATTACACAGCCTAAAAAAAGAGATATTCTCAAACAGAGGCACTCAGAAACACACACACACACCTTGGGTTCCACACCATGAAAAGTGTAGTATTTGAAGCGTAACCACAGCTTCTCATTTTCCTGTATTCCCTGCTGCATGAGTGAGCGTGATGAATCTAGCCATCTGGATGAAAAGAGATGTATTATATGCAAATTTTTGGATTCCCAATATTAAGAGCCATGCAGTAGTGTTTGCTGATACCTGGTGTGGATGTGTGTTTTGTCCACCGTGCTGGCCGGTCGGTAGAGTTTAGCGATAGTTTCCGGCGCAGGAGACGGCTGGCACACAGACAGAATCTTATAGACAGCCTCAGTTTTAGGAGAGTCAGCAAAATGAGCCGGCATGCCATTGTAGAGTGTTGGAACTGATCCTGAAGGTAGTTTGGTTTTAGATGATGCAAAAGTCACAGATCTTTTTAATTGTGCATAAATAAAATGTACAGCCAAGAGTAATATTAACTGTATTTGGGATAGTAATAGTAATTGTGTAAGTGTGAATTACCTGATGTTAGTGGTATGTCTGTCAGGTCATACTCCTCCTCCACAGAATCTTTGTCTTTCTTTTTCTTTTTCTCCTCCACTGGCCTTAGCAGAGAAAGTTCTTCTGGATGGCGGATGTCTGAGAGAAAGCAGAAACAAGGAAGAAATAGATGGATGGAAATTGAGCAAAGTCACACAAACCTTCCATTCATGCATTCATTCATTCATTCACTTTCAGTAACTGCATTATCCTGATCAGGACTGCATTGGATCCCAGGTCTATCCCAGGAACACTCTTTGTACACTGGTTGTACTACCTTCCTAGGGCTAGTGTAGCCAATGGCATGTTTTTGGGAGGAAGGAGGAAACCAGAGCACCCAGAAGAAACATACATGGAACACTGCACCATCATGCCACCATTCACTCAAACTTAAATACCATTTTTTCTTATATGAGATAATAAATTGTGGTGGTTCCACCATAAAGATTTTGACAAAGAAAAAAAAAGAATAAGAAAAAAGCACAGAAAGAGCTACACTGTTTTCCCTTAACACAAAAAACAAGATTCCATGAATATGCCATTGGAAACCTGCACTTATCCCCACACCTAACTGTACTGTTATCTAACCAGTAGCTGCTTACCCCAAAAAAGCTTCATGTTAGCTACAGCGCATCAGACTGACTAGGATTGCTGTGTATGAGTCACAGAATAAGATACATAACCAGAAGCATGGTACACTTTGCTATGGTCAAAACACGCTACTAATTTCACAGCTCTGCTGTGAGGTGCTGTTAGATATACAAACACCTGCTGTATTGTGCCACTGATATCTGTAGTATGCTTTGCTATAACACTCAACTTCAGCACCATGTTAAGTGCCTTACTTATAATCCTGCAGATTTCCTGTACAGTGCGGAACATGGAGCTGGAGAAGGAGATGCGGAGACGCAAGGTGACTCCATTAGGAAGGCCCAGTCGCAGAGGCTTGTGTTGAGTGCTGAAGAGCAGACGAGCATCCGCATGGATCCCATATTTCTCAAGTGTCCAAGATGTCCTCAAAAGCCACTGCTGCTTCTGCTCCCACCAAATGCCATGATCTGACCAGTCCTTCTGTATCTCTAATACAAGAGGCAAAACACAATTAATGAGCATCTTAAGGATACTATCGTGGTTAAAATGTTTAATAACTTCTAACAAGCTATGAAGTAAAATCTGTTTGTACAAAACATTATTTTTCATTAAACCATTATACTGTCCCATCTATGTAGGATGTATGTATGACACTGGATATGACTCACGTGTTTTTTCTACAATTTTCAGTATGACTCCACCTATGTGGAGGTCAGAGGTTACACTGATTTTAACGGGTGGAGCTTCAGGGCCCAGGTCCTCCACAATGACTGACAGGTCCCACGCTGCCATCCTTAAGGAGCTGAAGAGGACAAATTAAACAAAGGAAGAACAGAAGAAATGGAATTAATTATCTTGATTAATGGACATATTCATTAAGTAGTGTTTGTTACAGATGCTGTAATAAATTGAACACATTTAAAGGAGCAGTTTGTCATTTGTAGAGTCCTCTGCTGCCTGTCAGATGAATATTAATTTCCATTTAAAAATCAATGCCAAGCTTTCTCATCCTACACCCAAACCTTTGAAAATGCCTTCTGCTGGAGGAGGAGCTTATTTCCAGGCCAGAAAAATGTAGACAAAAGCTTTGAAATTATGAAATTCCACAAACCTGGATACACCTATGAACACAGACTACACCGTAGAGCCCATAAAATGACTGTCATTTAGAGCAGTCTTTTATTGAGCTTGTTTTTGTAATTTCCTCTGCTTTTTTTGTTCATTTGGAATAAACCAGTGTCTGTGTCTGTACTCCTAGTTTTATTACAGAAAATACAGAATGACTCAGCTCGCCTATCACATGCTAAGCATGAGTGTGCTAGCACTCATACACTTGTTGACAAATGCACACGCTGCCTCCCTTAACCCAGTATGGATGTCAGTGCGTCCACATCTTTACGTCCTGTATTAACCAGTACTTCCTATTTTTATTGCAATCACACTAAACCATGTTTCCTCTTTCAGTTCAACATCAACAGCCACTTTTAACCATACACAGACATGTGTACACACTCAGCCCCGATACCACAGAAGTTTGGGGAAGGGTGGGGGCCTGGGCCGTACTATAACATAAAAATAGTTCTATATGATCAAACCTTGTACCAATCCCAGACATTAAAAGCAGAACTTAGTGCATTAAAGTATGTGCCATAAGGAAAACCCTCTGGGTCCTACAAAGAACCTTTGAAGATCCCCCATACTGACAAATCAACATACAATTTATTCTTTTCTAGGTGTGAATGTTTAGACATTATGCAACTGAGCAACATCTTAACACGGCTCTGGAGGTGTAAATATGTTCTGGTGTAAATTAGTCATCATGTTCATTTCCTTATTATAAACATTTACTGTACACAGTGAAGATGACAAGTAGATGGCAGAAAAGTCTTCTTTGAAATAAAGTATTCATCTGCCCATATTTTAGTATTAGAACAACTTTTGTGTATGTATTTAATCCACTGGTATCAGATGTTTGATTACAAAAGAGAAATGTGCATTCGATTGCCTCTGAACATAAACTAACCTAACTTTTTTTTCAAGAGCATTATTTATACTTTTATACATTTTCCACACACACAACACTTTTAACTTAGGATGATATTGCATAAATATTCTACATTGTATTTTATGTATTTTTATCACATGCTCTTTTTAAGGCTCTAATGTTGCTTGTTTGTCATTTTAAGGCTTGAATAGATGTCTCTGTTTAATTCCTGATACTGATATCAAATAACTATGGCACTCACTATTAAGTACACGGTCATCAGTAAAATCAGTAATAAAACATTGTTACCTTGTCTGTCTTTCAGTGAGTGCGGTGTCTTACCTTTTAAAAGTCTCTTATGTTTTTCTGCTCGCCTTCACACTCAAGATGTTGGGTTTTTGCTGTGTGCTGCTGCAGTTGTGTGAAAAAGGGTGTTTCTGTTCTGTCAGTTTGTACATAACGGAACAGCGTGACCACAGTCTCTCTGGGTGTGTTCTTACATGAAGAGCTGACATGAACTGTCCTATTTGGTTTATTAGAGCACATAGGAAGGAACACAGTATATAAGTACTCACTTACAGCTCAGTTTAATTGGGTTTATTCCATTTATTGAATCTTGCTACAATGATTTATATCAGTGCTGCCTTTATGACCCACCTTAAATGAACCTCATTGTAATGTATTCTGCATCCACTTAAATTAGCCAACAACCACTTACTGAAGCTGTTTAGAGTCTGGGAAAAGTCTGCTTTCTTTTTCATATGCATTTTTATAAAAGATCCATAAGTACTGAACTTTAGACTAGTACTGAACTTTATATTAGTACTGAATTTTGTATTAGTACTGAACTTTAGGCTAGTACTGAACTTTGGATTAGTACTGAATTTTGGATTAGTACTGAATCTTGGATTAGAACTGAATTTTAGATTAGTAGTGACTTTTAGATTAGTACTGAATTTTAGATTAGTACTGAATTTTGGATTTGTACTGAACTTTGGATTAGTACTGAATCTTGGATTACTACTGAATTTTAGATTAGTACTGACCTTTAGATTAGTACTGAATTTGGATTAGTACTGAACTTTAGTAATGAATTTTGGATTAGTACTGAACTTTGGATTAGTACTGACCTTTGGTACTGAATTTTGGATTAGTACTGAATTTTAGATTAGTACTGACCTTTGGATTAGTACTGAATTTTAGATTAGTACTGACCTTTGGATTAGTACTGAATTTTGGATTAGTACTGAATTTTAGATTAGTACTGAATTTAGATTAGTACTGAATTTGGATTAGTACTGAACCTTGAATTAGTACTGAACTTTAGATTAGTACTGAATTTTGGATTAGTACTGCACGTTAAACCAGTGCTCTTTGACATTATAACCACATTATGATTGAGTAGTTGGATAAAGAATAATCGGGCGTTTTTATTTGTTTGCTTTTATTTTAAAATCTGTTTTCAAGAATGTTGAGAACCCCTGCCCCTGATTAGAGCAGATATTAATCTTAGTGTTTCACACAAAAAGCATGGAGCTGAATTTATTGACCACTAGACGGCAGTGTAGGATAATTAAAGACCTCCATATCACTGGTAAAGTCCAACCTGAATGCACTGGACCCCTATTTTATGGTACATTCCGGTCGCGGGCGCTGTGCAAATGCAAAGCAAATGAATCTAGGCTACTTTCGCTTTTTGTGTTTATGAGCGCGAGCTTTAGGTGGCTAAACAAATAACGCTGTTTAAAGCAGGCACTGTGAGCAGTATCGCTAATTTAGATCATGGCGTTTCAAATATCCAAACTCGTGGCTCGTGTTTCAGTGTCCGTGTTGACTCGTGCTTTAGACAAGCAGAAGTTCTCGCGCGGTGTGAAGTTTCACACTTGCGTGAATCCCCCTCCGTGCGCGGGCCGAGGTGTAAGTGTAGCCGCGCGCTCAGAGGGCTATTCCACCTCCTCTGCGACCTCAAAGTGGCGCGAGGGGAACCGTGGCGCGGTCAGAGGTGCGCTCAGTCGGAGCCGCGTGCTCGCGGCGGTGCTCGGAACTGTTGGTGTCTCAGCCGCCGTGTTGAGCTCGAGCGCAGTTTACGCCATGGCTGCGCGCCCACCTGCCGACACGGGCTCGGACACAAGTGACTGGAAAGAGTGGAAAAGTGAGTTCTGCTGCTGTGGTTAGGTCAACAGACGGGCTCACACACACCTACACACACACACCTTTACCCCTGTGAATAAAACTTAATATAAGTGTCAAATTCGGGGGTGTCAGATTTATTTAAAGCAGTGCCACAAAACTTTTACAACCCATAAACTGTATTTCTTGGACAGATCTGAGGACAAACAGTGTACCTTTTACAAACACAGTGTTCATGGAACAGCGGAAAAACGGAAATTTAGCATAAAAAAAATTAGACCCAGATTCTGCAAACTGGTAGACCATCTTTGCCAGCTAGTAAGTTCTAGAAGCTAGAATACACTGAAGTACCAGAAAAACTGGTATACAAGTTAATACTTAGCAGGTCCCCCACGGGATCTAGGAGGGAACGTTGCACAGTCCTCACACTGATGTTCGTTGAGGCCCCAGCATTGAATTCTGATGTTACTTGAGGCAGTGTTGCACACCTATCATGGTAACGGATTCTTGCCAGTCAACGCTGGTCACGTTCACCCAGAGTCTTTTTACGGCCACAAGTAAGTTCGAGGTTTTGCCAGAATTCTTGTAGCCATGGTACACCCTTGAAATGCTCGTACGTGAAAATCCAAACTTTGCTTCTACTCTGAAATGCTATGACCCATCACTCGAGCTCCAACTATTAAACCATGTTGAAAATCGTAAAATCAGGATAACTTGTCGTTCTCATGGTGGAAACAGCTCTAGAACATTCCACAGATGTCTGTTGTAGATGTCTGTCGGTGGCATTGGTATGTATTTTGCATAGGCTCCAGTACCAGTGTTTCTGGTACTTCAGTGTACACCCTGAAGTTTGATGGACACCAGTCCATCACAGGGCACCATACATACTCATTCACACCTAGGAGCACTGGGAGGAAACTGAAAAACTCCATAGATAGTAACCTGAGCTCAGGTTTGAGCTGGGGTCCAGGAACTGTGAGACGGTGCAGTGGAATGCATTTTTGATTAATCTTATCAGAAATATGGAAGCTGGAAAACCACCTACCAACTGGCAAAGATGGTAAACTTGGACAGTATTTAGTTAGCTGGTCAGTCCAAGCTGATTTTTTTTGTAACCAGTATCTCATAATTTAATAAATACACAATAGTAAAGAAGCAAAGAAAACAAAAGCATACCTTGATGTATTCTTCATTTGGTTGCCTTTAAACCATCACTACTTTAATATCCAATTTTGTATTTACAGCAAGCCGCCATTCCTTCTGTCTAGGTCACCACACAATCTCGTTGAAATATCAATAAAGCCTTAAATGGTTGTAAAGTGGATTAAATGAATGTGGACTAAATGGCTCAATTAACCTTTTTACTCATTATTGAACGCATGTTAGCATTGATTAAAAAAAAAAAAAAAAAACACCAGTCAAATCCTGACCTTAGAATTTGGATTTTGTGACCCAGCAGTCGACACAGTGGCTCGGTGTGTAGCACCGTCGCCTCACAGCAAGAAGGTCCCGGGTTCGATCCCTGGGTGGGGCGGTCTGGGTCCTTTCTGTGTGGA
>JAOVVG010000037.1:13429463-13442293 GCA_028566375.1 Leptodoras nelsoni | reverse complement strand
CTTAACCCTCAACTGCTCAGGTGTATAAATGAGATGAATGTAAGTCACTCTGGATAAGGGTGTCTGCCAAATGCCATAAATGTAAATGTCTTAAAACACCTCTTTAAAGAAGCCTTGATTTCTTATTGTTGATTAGAACTTCAAAACCTGCAATCTCCCGACAAACAAATCAGAAAGCTGAATATGACCTATATAAAGGTCTATTTTAATATAAACATAATTTCCTCTGGATTATATTGTGACTGTAAAGCTGCATTACATACATTAGGCCTAGTTGTTCATTGATACCTTTTTAAAAAAAAAGCCAAACATGAATGAGATATTCATCTTCCCCACTGTGCTTCTTCGCTCTTTCACAAAGAGTTATTGATTAAACTAAGTGAGTAGTCCTGCTAATGTATCACTGAACACAATGAGAAGGTTGATGAGAATATAAAAGGCGGTCTTCTAAAAGGTTCAATCTTCTTAATTGATAAAGGCTTTAAGACGTCTCTTCACAGGAACTTTGAGACTCTGTGCCTCCTTGAAACATTTGTAGTAAACTAAATGAATACCGACTGTGCAGGACCTGTCCCTTTTTAACTCCTGTTAATCGAATTGTTAGGATACATGCCATCGTGTGTATATACTTTTATACCACAGTTAGTACTGTTGAATTCCAAACCGAATAGTGGCGCTGCGTCAAGGTGTATATTACACTCTTGCCTACACTGGGACTAGATACAGCTAGACTATCCAAGTCTATATAAAGATTTAAAACAATGTAAAAAAAAAAACCCTTGTCATTGATATGGAAAAGGAGTCAGCAGGTTTTCTGCTACAAAAGTCTGCAGTGCACAGGGGACATCTTGCTTCGCAGTTTATCAGTAACATGACGAGCTGCATTTTGTATCTTATAAGCGTCAAAACGGATAAAAAGACATTCTACCATATGGTACATACTAATGGTAATAAATTATGCTGTGCTGCTCATTTATAAATAATTACTGTGGTTATAAGAGGAATAAAACACTTCAGGGAATAAGAAAATGATCAGCTTCAGGGTGGTACTGATGTCACGCAGTGCCGTCATTGATTATTTTCATCTAACAGCATGCACCCAAGTGTGTTACTCTTTACTTAGATACATTTCAAAGCATTTTAGAATAAAAAGTGATGCAATGCATTCAAATGTGTGCCCTCAAACACACACACACACACACAAACCCACACACATATCCGTCTTCCCTGAAACTTCACTGAGAGCTGATCGATCAAAAGATGGAGAGAGCAGTGTGAGATGTGAGGCCGGGTGGGAGAGGGGAGGACTGTTTGTGTGTTGTTCTCAATAAAGATTGGATTTCCAATAAGATCGCCTCCACCCCCTGTCCCCTCTCTCCTCCTTCTCACAACATTTTACAACTCTTGGCTCCTGCTTCCCCCCATAAAATACACCCAACATAAAATCCACTAGCACTTAGGAACTGTCCTCCTGAGAGGCGGGGACCTGGGAGGGGTAAACATCCTTTTTACACTACTAAATCCATCCATCTATCCATTGATCCATCTATCCATCTAGTAAATTAGGGAGGATATATTGTTGCAGGTTGGTTTATTAAGATGCGTCATTTCATGAAGAGTGAATTGTTAAGCTGTGGGCTGGAGAGAAAAGGGAGTTACATGCAGCGATGTCTGTAAGTCATAGTAAATCACAGGACCTAATAAAGATTTCGCATGTTTATTTATGTTTGATTTCTTACTCTTGTTTGTATGTTTAAAACTTTAAAGTCCCAATCAAAGCAGACACGACTGTATTATGAGGTTATGATAGATAGTTCTGCGCTAAAACAACAATTCCACACGGAAAAATCCGAGTACTGGACGTTAATCTCAAAGCTACAGACTTTGGTCTGAATTTCTCCTTTAACGTCTGTTTCGTAAGTGACCCCATAACTTCTGCTAAGCAGCTCTGACAGCACCCTGTTTCCTTAGACAAGGGCTTTAAGGACGTGTCTCATCATCAGGCCTTCTTGGCTCAGGAAAAGAGATTGAATTTGGCATGTTGATTTAAATTTTCCCTTTGACTCTTTCAGTTTGGATTACACTGATGGAGGAGGATGTATATTCTGGGACACAGATAACAGATATTGCAAACCAGATTCCCAGGAAGGCAGAGGAACGATGCCAGATAAAGGCAACGCTATCCGATATACTGTAGCTTTGAACAGAACCCAGCACCAGACTTCTCTTTTTTATGTTTTCATTTGACTGGCACTTTAGCTGAGAGCCATGTTAATGTGGATAGAGATTTTTTTTTATTATTATTTCATGTCTTCCCCTGACTGACAGTGGTATTATCTAAAAAGCCCTGGGATATGACCTACAGATCCCTCTCCAGTGTAAGACAGAGAAACGGCTCTGTAGTTTACATAAAGGGATGATAAATAGAGTGGGGAGGAATGAGCAGCACCACATGCAGCTTTCTCCACCCTTATGGCCAGATAGTTTAGTTCATACAGTGTATAATTTACACGTGCCTCGAACTCACAGTGAGTGAATTTGCACAGCTTTAGTATGCAGAATATTTTGTCATATTTGTATATGAGGGAGGAAAATGTGTAGACATCTCTAAATAGGTCTGAAAATTCACCTTATTTGTCAAAGTGTGTAAGCCATTAAATCTGTTATCTGTTGCAAATGAGGCTTAGCATTCCAAGCTCCTGGTTCAGAGCCCTCCCTGACTAGCGTAAGCAAATTTAAAATGAGTTCACGCAGTGAAATCTCACATCTCTCAGCGTATGTCACATTGTTGCTAATTGGAAGCCAGGCTTCATAGAGGGAAGCAGTTGTCACATGCCTAATAAATTCATTGCAATCTGAGACGCTTACAAATTTTTTACTTGAGTGTGATGCTGTTTTTACATTTATTTAACATTTACTACCAAATACTTACTTGTATGTCACGTTCGAAAAACTCTAGAAAAGAATTTTAAGGACGTGGTCGCGTCGTGTGAATGTAAAATGATGAGCTGATGAGCAGATACGGTCTTTTACGTGAATGTTCTGCAACATCTGGAATTTCTGCAGAATGTTGACTGTGTTAATTGAAATTCTGTTTGATGTATGGCATTGACGAACCAACTCTCAGATGCCGAACCATTAATGAATGGTATGGTGGTTTTAAAACCAACTCAATGCGCCTGCAGAAAGGCACGCACAGCAATTATTGCGGGCCTCGTTAAAAGCCTCCCACCCCTTCCATTCTCTTCCAATCAATCGCCACTTTAGCTCAAATGAAGGAAGCTTGAATGCTGGCCTTCTCTTAGTCTAATTAGCGTAATTGCCCCAATGTGGTAAATGCAGGAAGAGGAGACATGCTGTTCATCGGGACCATTATCAGGAAGCTTGTTGCATAGTTCCGTTATGCTAATGTCACAATTGTCTGAACGTTTCATCTTGCTCAGTTTGTGTGAACCCTTTCAGTCTCATTTTTTTTAGAACTCGTCAAAAAACTTTGGGCTTTCTTAAAGTAAAATATTAATTCTGTATTTCAGAATGTGCCCTTTCGGTTAAATCCAAACTCTGGTGAAATAGTCTGCATGCAGATTAACATCCCTGTTAGTGCCATGTATCATTTGATTAATCAATCAACACTGTTTATAGCAATTAGCCCAAATTAAACTTGTTTTCACTTGCTGGCTGTCTCTCTTTCTCTCACACACACACACACACACACTGTTGTGTCAGACACTTTGGGTTCCGAAGATGGCATTAGATCCATGTAGGTGTCTGTTCCCTTCGGCTAAATGCTTAAAATACTCGACTGAGTCAGTCAAGTTTAGTCATTGTTGATTATAAAGATCCAAGAATGATTTTGCTTAAACGTCTGTAATTATGCTGATAAATAAAATTGCTTAAATTGGTGCTGTGAATAGCTGTCCATGAAACCCCTTCTCTGTCTTACTCTGATTTACACTTACTGTTCTCTTTCATTACATTGATCCTTGTGTTGCTTACCCAGGCATTACCACACTCTTCAGATTGAAGACATGTCTGCTCTTAAACACAATCCATTTGCTTTCTCTCCACATTATTCTCTCGCGTCACTGACACTTGTACCATAAATGCCCATTATTTTTGAGAGGCTTTCCCTTGAAATGCCAGGATCCATTTAGCAGATTTTTTGCCACCTTGAAATGTGAACTCACCTATGAGACGGGGGGAGGAGGAGGAGACAATGCCCACAATATATCGTTTCAGAGAGCGAAATGCAAATGCAGTGCACAAGAGGCATTGTTTGTTATTGTGGGATGCAAAAAGAATGTGTCAAAATTATAAGCAAAAATATTACTTCAATGATTTGCATCTTGTTTAACTACCATCTTAAAAAACAGAGAGAAGGGATTATATTACACACAATTTAATGATGAAACCATGCTATACCACACCGAAATGCTTTCCTCCAAATGCTCTATTATCAGCTCTTTTTCATTTTCGGAAAGAATGATGTGCTGAAATCGTGCCACCAGGAAATGTAATCACTGTCCAATCAGAACTTTCTAGCAGATGGGGGGGGTGGTTAAGGAAAACAGACTGAGATAGTTGCTCAAGGTCTAATCAATTATCTGACAGGATAGACATTGCCATACTGTGCTAACCCAACAAATGCTGAATCCTGCCATGGCTAAGCCACATGGTAACATTAATAAGACGTTTGAGGGAGGCGTTCAGGACCTTAGAAAAAGAAGCAGCCACATCATCATCAGTAGAGTCAAAGCAATTGCATTTCGGTGTGGTATAGTATGATTTCATCATTAAATTGCCTGTAAAATAATCCCTTCTCATTGTTTTTTTCTGGATGGTAGTTGAACAAGATGCAAATCAATGATGCTTTTCATTGTGGCACATTCTTTTCACATCACACAGTGAGAAACAATGGCTCTTGTGCACTGCATTTCACATGGCCTGGTTTCTGCATGCTGTGCACTTTAATACAATACGTCGTGGTCATTGTTTTTTCCCCTTGTCCCAAGTGCATCATGTTTGCAATTTAAGGTGGCACAGAATCCACCCCATACCATTGAGGACCTTTTTGGGGGGGATTTTATATTTGGCAACTTAGAAAAAAAAACAGTATGTTGTCCTTTTTATGTATTCTTGTAAAACTCAAACTAAACACAGAAATGCTGTTCAGCACAACTGTTTTAATTATGATTTTATATATATATATATATATATATATATATATATATATATATCATATGCAAAAAAACAAGCTGTTTATTAATTACTGCAGAGAAAAAGTGACAGATTTGCTATTCAGATATTTCACTTTCAAAATGCATCAAAAAGGCAGGAAAATTAAAGGGACTATATACTATTCTGCTGACATTCCTAACACTCCAGCATTACAAGCAATGCTCCCAGTTTCTATCAATAATTTGGAAACTTATAAAGAAAGACTGTGTTCTATACCACACCCTATTACTTATACAAACGTTGCAGAGGACCACAGTGTTGTAACTGTTACTTTTATTTTTTTGTCCCTGATTTCTGTTGTCAGTAGCTGAAGGGCATGGATGGCTATTACTAGTGGTTCTTCATGGTGACATAGTTAGAGTCATGAAAATGTCCACTGACCACTTTTCATAGCTGTTATTGGATTAAGTGCTCGTGTTATTCTCCAGACAGTGATTCTGTATTGATATCCCCTTCCCATTAGCTTGGATTAAGATAGTACCAAATTGACTGCTTTATCTGTGTCAGCCTGTCAGTTTGAGAGAGACGTCTTACTCGCATGATTGTCTTTGAATAGGCTTTTTAAGCTCTTTTGAACATCTCACCTAGCTTCTTCTGGTTTTGAATATTAGATGCCCATTTATTAAATAAATGCATTTTTAATGACATATTTCTTAGTAAGAATAAGACCATAACCTCCAGATCTGCTGTTTTCCTGGCACCCCTAGCCCCCCAATCCCCCCCCACACACACCCTTCAAATTTCTCAATAAAATGAAAGAAAACAACAAACTCAAACCGTTATCACCCCTATCAGCTTTCTTGGCTGGCAACAAAGTCATTGCACAGCATGGAAAAAAATACAATACCAGAGACAGTAAAGGAAAGTCAAAGAGAGACAGGGTAACGGGAATAGTAAGAACCTATAATCTGAATCACAGACAAAAGAAAATTGTTTTTGATGTTTTCGTCATAGTAGATGTTGACAACAAATGAAAGGCACCCATTTTCTTTTGCTTGTACACAGGGCAGGTAGTAAAGATATAACTATACACACCTGGTTCCTCAAGATAACATTATCTTAATGCTACTGTTATGTCCCTTTAACATGACTTAGCTCAATGAAATAAACAGATATCAAAGAAATACAAAAGTTTCCCAACCCTTCAGTGTTAAATATCAATAACAAGACTGGTATTTCTGGCACTTACTAGTTTTTCTGGATTTTTTTTTCCCAGGGAATCATTGTCCCAAATTGTTTACAGATAGACTGGAAACAGACCAAAGGAGGCACAAAGGGTACATTGGACAAGGGGTGTGCCATATGAAAACCTGCTTTATGCTTAGGTGAATGTAGATGAGGTCATTTGGTAATCATGTTTCATAGAAATGATGTGGTTATAACCCTAATTAATTGACGAAAATATTAAAAGCCTTGTAGATTATGTGTTGGTTTTGCATCTATTTTGAGAGGTTTGGGACACAATTTGGTTTTTACTGGTTTCAATGGATTGGAGACGGTTTGGATTTCAGGGAGTGTTTTTGACAAACTGTTTATTTAATTGTTTAAGTAACTGTTTAATTTGATATGTTTAAAACAAGCATTTTAAAGTTATGAGATTATTTTGGATACAGATGATATAGACTACTTCAGAGTTGGCACACCCCTACTTTGGAACCTAAGACAATGAACAAAGCTCTACTCAGCTACTTTGTCTTAAAGATAGTGGCCAGACAAGATAGGGGATATTACAGAGACTATCACGTGTAAGCATAATCTATATCTGGTATTCCACCTTCTCTGTATCCACGGTTGGTTCCGTAGCTTGGATTTGCTGTGTGGTTTAGGGTGCTCCTGTAAAGGGTTGCATTATTTGAGGGAAAGATAGTATGAATGTATGTCATGTCCTCAACTTTTGCCTTTGGCTGCAGGGGCTGTTGGGCTGCCAAAGGAGTCATCTGGAAACCAGGTGTTCCTATCTCTAAGATTGAAGTGTCCTTAATGGTACCAGATTCTACAAAGTCATCATAATGCTTGACAGCACTACGGGGCCCAGCAACATCACGGGCATAGACAGTATGATCATCAGCTGTAAGATATCCTGCCCGATGTCCAAACCAACAGAAAATCCCAAATATTAAGAACAGGGAAACACAAGCAGTCACCCCTCCTATAATCCCTGCAAGGGGTAAGACAGTAAATTCATCAGTACTTTGATCACCCTGACCTTGGTCAGCACTAGGCTGAATCTGAAGATCTGCCGTCTCTGTTCTAGCACAAGCAGGGTGTTCATGCTCTGAGTCAGTGTTTAAATTCAACCCCCCTGTTCCTGTAAATGGTGTCCTTCGTCCTTTACTGACAACAAGAGGCACCACGCAGATAATATAACTTGACCGTGGTTGCAAGTGAGTGAGCAAATACTCTCGGCGGTCTCCAGGAACAAGTGTCTCTGTAATAGATCCCATGGCTGGGTTACTGCTTAGTCTTAACCAGGACAGCCTGAAAGCTGAGGCTGGCTGAGCAGCCTGCCACGTAATATGGGCTGTCTCTGGAGTTAAAGGCTTTACACTGATCAACAAAGTTTTGCCAACATCCTCACCTTCACCCTCTGCAGAATTGTCCTGTCTCAGGTCAGGGTATCTGTGTACGGGTCGTCTGGACCTGAGTGTGAAGAGAGAACCCTGGGGAAGTGTGAGGGTTGTTGTGGTTGGGGTTTCAGTTGGAGAATCCCCTTTCTCTTTTTTAGGTCCATCACCTCCCCCTGCTCCTGCAACTCCTCCACCTCCCCCAGGTCCATCCACAGTTGCCTCACATTGCTCCATTTGAATTGTGAGGTCCCTAAGTGATTTGCCCCTGACTTTTTCTGGTCCGTGGCATGTTAGACCCCTTACTGTTACTGACGAACCTCGGATATGCAACCAGTCATGGAGCCAGCGTAGGTTGCAGCCACAATACCAGGGATTCCCACGCAGAAGTAGCTGTGAGATGCTGTCCAAGTCCCTGAACAACCCCCGAGGAAGGGTTGTAAGGTTGTTGCCTGACAAATCAAGCTTCTGCAGCCTATGCATACCATCCAGTGAACCTCTTGGCATGTGAGTCATAGCATTTTCCTGTAGGTATAATCGAAGAAGATGCATGCTAGGAAGGTTTAAAGGTGGTGACTGAAGAGAGTTGCGTACCAAAGAGAGCTCTGTTAAATTAGCCAGCCGTGAAAATGTGTCATCAGCTATACGTTGATTTGCCAGCAAGTTCCCATCGAGAAAAAGACGTCTTAGTGAGGTAAGTCCCCTGAACGCATGTGTTGGAATTGTAGAAATTCGATTGTCGTCCAATCTAAGCTCCTCTAGTGAGGATGGCAAGCCTGATGGTATACTTGAAAGGTGGTTGCGTGACAAGAAAAGAAGTCGTAGTCGGGGATTATTTGCAAATGCTTTGTCTTCGATGCTTACTGTTGAAATTGAATTATCATCCATGTGGAGTTTTTCTAGCAAGGGTAAACGCGCAAGAGCCGCACGAGGCAAAGTTCGTATGTTATTGTCCTGAAGGTGGAGTTCACGTATTGATGGAGGCAGGTGTGTTGGAAAATCATCGAGTTCATTGTCATAGAGATAAACTACTTGAACAGTCATTCGCCGTTCTAAGGAGGTTGGTAGGCCAGCATTATCAATGCGATTATTTTGTAAATAGAGCACAGCTGCTGTTAACGGTAAAGGTGGTATGATGCTTAGTCCACGGTCGTTGCAGTAAATAAACCCATCATCACATCTACATGCTGATGGACACGGAACATCACCCTGAAGCTCTGCCTCTCCAAGTGCTGCCTCGGTGATGGCAGCTGTTGCAGCTGCAAATTCCAGCACTTCCACCAATAAAGTCAGGCAAAGGAGAAGCAGGAACAGCCAGTCCCTGAGCTCAATCACACTTTCAGCTGCCATGGTCTTTCAGTATCCTGCAAACTGCTCAACTTCTGTGGAATCTTATTTGGTGGTAACCACAGCAGAATTCTTTCCAGCCACCACTCTTTGGACCTGTGGAAAAATAAAGAGAAAGGTGAACACACACTGAAGATGTTAGTGAAAGCTTAAATTACACCATTGTAGACCCAACACATATATCACTCAATTATACACTACTTTTACACATTCATTACCTCTGTGTTTTATAAATATGTATATACACCAAATCTAGTTTAAATTAAATGTAGTTTGAATTTAGTCTGACATTTGTAAAAATCTAAACTGCATTCCACTGCAGCTTTAATTTGCAGCCTAATTTGCATTTGAGATTTAGGTAGGAAACCACAGATGTTTGATACAAATTATGCCTGTGTATGCAAACACTTTCTCAGCAGTAATTGTTTCCAAAATAAGTTGAATTATTCAGAGAGATAGCCTTGACTCCCCAAGAAGGATAAAGGCCTATGGGTAAGTAACTGTTGACTAGCAGACAACGCTTTCCTTTATATTCTGTGTTTGTTTTATGTAGGACTTCCTCATCACCAGGAGGAGATGAGGAGGGAATAGCTTTTGCAATTAAGATGGAAATTACTTCTATACATTTCATTTTGCGTATTGTCTGCCTAAAATACTAAAATCTAAAATCATACTTTGCATTATGTTCCCTTGGGGGAGGGGTGGGGGGTTAGTGCAAAAAAAGTGATAGATCTATTCTTGTTTTATTTAACAACCTGAAACATTGCTGCCATGATTGAAGGGTGAGAATTAAGAAAAGGTAATGTAATCACCAACTGAAAATGTGGTCAGGAAAAATGACAGTGACAAACTATTTTTTTATTTAGGCCACTAATGACAACATTCTTGCCTGCATAAACCTGAAAACTGCTTCAGGAAAATGGAGATGTTATTGCACATTCACCGTGATGGACAGCTGGTCATTTAAGGAAGGCATTTAGAGTAGAGTTTCCTCCTCTACAACTTCTTGATCACTGGAGCCTCATTAATCAGTGGATCGGTTGCAAATTTCTTTTGTAAAACTTTTAATTAATTTTAAAATATAATAATACATTGAGAAAATAAATAGAGAATTATTTTAATCATCTAATAACCAAGAGATAAATTAATTCTTTATTTATGTGTCAAGATACATTTTGTGCTTTTTTTAAATTTCTTTTTTATTATTTTATTTATTTTACTCCTTTTTTTATTATTTGTCTGCCATATAAATATGGGCTCCCAAATGGCTGTCAATCATTTCACAGATAATACACAAGGAAAAAGAAGCGTGTAGGCGTTAGCACCAGCTGGCTGATTTTAGGTTAAACTGGTTGTACATGACAGGATTTTTCTGACAAATTGACCAAATCGGAAGTTAATTTCTAAGAATGATCAGGTGGTGTGAAAGGGCTAAATAAGTCCATCTTGGATGACTGTACCTAGATGACTGACAGACAATAGCCATTGGCAAAGAAACAATTGACATTATAAAGCTGTGCTGTGTGTACTGTGCATCCAGATTCTACAAATTACATATTGACTCTACATCTCATTTGCTATATGTTAGTACGTATGTGTGTTTAGTATTTGTCTTTACTTAGTATTTGCTGTTTTAAATGTTCTATTATACTAACTAATGAGTCTATTGATATAACATGCATTAACGTGTGAGTACTGCATAGATAGGAGAAAGATGAAAAACTGTTCTTGAGATTTATGTATGCTCGGCTTACCATATTTAACCAGACACAAGTTTGAAGAATAAGGGCCAATATGTCATGCTCCATTACATGATAAACAGATTGCACTGAATTCCTTTGGGCTGTGGGATTTTGAGGATTTTTATTGCCTACACATTGTGTATATATGTGTGTGAAACCCTATTTTTGTCTGATCGGCCAGTATGTGTGCGATCCTCACCATTTTTTAAAAACCTGTTTCAGTCTTGAAGTGTACAGTATGTATAGCTTTAGCCTTACTTATTTATGGTTTAAATTCCTTAAAGCCACCTTTTGCTTGTCTGCTTGAACCAAGACAAGGCAGACATTTTTGTCATTCTTTTGATGATTACCAGACTGGAAATATGATTACTGATCATGAAAAGCTGTAACTTCAGCTAGCCTTGAACAGCGACAGACTTCTGTAGTGAAATGACTGACAGCAGTACAGGTCCTCTGTCCTTGCTCATTTAATTGCATAAATCAAAACAAGAAGGTCTAACTGAAAAAGCAAAAAATGAAAGAAACGTGATTAGCAGTTACTAGGTAATCAAATACATAATCACTGAAACCTATTGAAAAAAATCTGTTGAATTCATTTTAAACAATAATTTATTCGTTTTTCTTTATCTATTCAACTATCAAATGAGCAAGTGTGTGCAAAATGAGTCATTTCCTCATGCACTGATTGATCGATTGGTCAATTCATTTATACAGTCAATTAATTTTGAGACCATGCCTATCAAACCCTTATCACAGGTTTGGCTGGAAGTTCAATCATTTGGATTTTGTCTTCATGGAGCCACAACAGCGACACAACACCACCTGTTTGTATTCTTAGATGTTTTGAGCGCAAAGGTGTGCGAGTTTTCTGTTGGGGCCTCATTCTTTTTTGCTGCCTGCTCTCTCGTGGGGGTGCAGTCGGGCTTGTTTGTGTTGTTGGCCAGGCCAGATGGGAGTTGGTTAGCTGCCCCTCGGCTGCACACATTGTTGCCTCAGGCAGCAACTACATGCAAAACAAGCCCTTGAACAGAGCTAGCTCACATGCAAAACTGATCGAGTTGGTTTTCACAGATAGGTGAAGAGAAAGATTAGTAGTGAATACATTTGCATATGGGTTGTTATGCTTTTTGACAGCAATTCCTAATCAGGTGTAAGGCACGTATTTTTAAAGATACTGATTTACCAAACAAATAGAATTTCTTTTATATTTACAAAATTCATTCTCTTCAAATCAGCTCCAGAGACATCATTGCCACTTAAAAATGAAGCACTATATAAAGAACATTCACCATTTATGACTGTCTCATGAAAAGAGGTACTTTGGCAGAAAATGGAGAGCAATTTAAATGTCATATTTAATTGTTCGCTCTGTGTGTATACATATGGGTATTTTTAGAGTAAATTCAACTGTCTCTCTAGGCTCGGTGTTTGTATTTAAGCAGTGAGACGAACAGAGTGATTTGGGTGGCACCTTTTTGAATAATGTATATCATATATATATCCAGGTTCTTAATGAATACAGTTCACAAATGCAAACACAATAGCACAGTTACACTCCTGCTTATCTACCTTCGTTTCCAGCTCATTTCCTATTTCCCTACATTTAAACGGCTTAATCACCGGTCATTTTCTTAACCGGTCCTCTTCTTATGCTGCCTCTACAGCTGTCTGTAGTACATTTTAATTTTCTCTTTTTCTACTTCACCATCCTCATTTGAAAAGGTCTGTTTTGGCTTCGGGGAGTTACTGTATCTAGCTCATTTATATCTTATAAGTTTTTGCACTTTTAAAATATAATTGGGGTGAATTTGTCTTCTGTTCACAGATTTGCATCCTCTTCTACTTGTTTTATGTTTTTTTTTTTTTTGGGGGGGGGGGGGTTCTCCGATTTTATACCTAATTTAGTCGTCTACAATTCCTACCTGTCAGTGCTTCCCCC
>JAOVVG010000037.1:13323791-13335690 GCA_028566375.1 Leptodoras nelsoni | reverse complement strand
GGCCGGCTAGGCACCGGCTCCCCCATGACCCTGAAAAGGAATAAGCGGCCAAGAAGATGAATAAATGAATGAATGAACATGTATTTATTCATATGGTGAAGGTTTCTGCAAGGAGATAGTTATGCAACATTTATGGAAGGAGTTCGAACAGAAAAGCAAAATTCAATTGTGTGATATTTTCTGCTTGTGGGTGCTAATTAGGGATGTGACAAAGATGTGATGTGAAGGAGAGGTGATAGAGATGTAATCTGGGAAAGTTCAATTAATATGTGACACAAAAAGGAAGACAGCGAAACCGTGTAAAAAGAAATTCTGGTTTATCTTGTTTTGATATAATGAGTATCATTACCAAACAAATATTTTGCTGTGTAACTACAGAGTGCACAATTATATAATTCTCATAAATGGGATTTTGAACCTCAGGGCTTAACTTGAGGGGTGATGCAAGGGATGACATTTCCCCCATTAAAAAAATAAAGCAGAAACTGTCAAGAACTGTCATGCCACTTTTTTAATCACTATTAGGCTGATGTTAAGATGTGATGGGGACGGGACAGGGACATGATGGGGAAGTGATGGAAATGTGACTTAATACGGACGTGTTGGAGACGTGTTAGGGTAGTGATTGGGATTTGATGAGGACATACGGCGAATTTAATGGGGACATGACTGCCATCACACTGATAGCTGTCTGAGTGAGCATGCTTGGCATCCCAGGGAAAAAAAATCTTTATAAAGCTATTAATTACACACATAAGCACCTGTAGTTTGGTGTTGAGGTCCTGCAGTTTAGAGCAGCTCTCCTGCAGGCTGATGGAGTGACGTTGTAGCGTGTCCAGCTGTTCTCGCAGCTGAGTGCAGGCTGCCTGTGATTGTGCCAGTTGTATCAGCAACACCTCTCGTCCCTGCTGCAGCACTGCGTTCTGGGATATAACACAAGAGTGGGGGCACGTCAAAAAGGAAATCACATAATGATAGTATGCTGTTTTGTAGGATGTTAGGATTGTAGGATTAAGCAGTTAATATGGACAGTCATGTGACAATGGGAAATGTACACAAGTCAGTTAGTAATCCAAATTCTGAAAAAGGCTTTAATATACTGTCCTCTGCTGTTTATTTATATGTTACTTGAATAAACTGGTAATTGCTGAAATCAAACCAAGATTATTACTATTATTACTATTACTACTGTGCACATAAAGGCAATCTCAGACAACCACATACAAACCTCCTTCTGCAAATGAATCAGTTTCTCACTGACAGGGTGTTGGTTCTCACGGTTGGTTTCACTCTGAGTTTTTTTGTCTACAGGGGTTTTGGTGTCCTCAGAGGAAGACACAATGGCAGCATTTCCTAAGATCTGACTGTCTGCGATCCGATCCTCTGAGCTGATATGTGCCTCCTCTGGACGTCCTCTCTGCACTGGACTTTGTCTGTATGATTCAGAATCTTCGGCTACCCCAGTGCCTGCATTGCAGGGAGTACTGACCTCTGACACTACTCTGGCATGCTCAGCTTGCAGCTCTGCAAGTTCTGAGTTGGCCAATTTAAGCTTGCCTTCCAACTCTTCAAGTGACTGCTTTAACTCCACAGTCTGAGTGACCAGCTTCTGGGACTGTACTCTCTCATCGGTTAACTCCTAAAATGGAAAATAAATAAGAGATACAAATAATTCTATTTGGACATCCATAGCAACACAGACCTCCATCACAAAAGTGAAACGTGAAACGTGAAACGTATTTTAAGAAATATAGAAATATACTGAGAAACATACTGATCAGACCTGTGTTAGAGAGGTGATCTGTGTGCTGTTTTCAGCATTTAGTGCATTCAGTTGTTGGTTCTCTTTCTGCAGTTCCTCTAGTTGGATGCAGGTCTCTTTAAGCTGGGCAAGTTCCTGACACACCCGTCTACAGAAACATGGGGAAACTTGAGTCTGTGTTTCTGCATTACAATGGTGCCCTAAAGCCTCATGTATAAAACTGCTTAATGAGCACATCAGTTACAGCAGTTGGTCATTTTAGGGCCCTTTGCTACCTGTGAGGGAAACTGCTTTTTCATTTGCTTGAAAACAAGCCATTCCCAGTAACCTACTTAACCTTTATGCCTTAAGTTTGTGCCTTATGCGGTATAGCTGAGAGACGCTGTTATGGCTGTGATGACTTCATTTGGGCCTAAAAAGCTAAACATAAGCCTAAAATAAAGAATCTAGCTGATGCATAGTAATATTGCAAGTCACAACATCACATCAGGTGCTTGGGGGAAAAGCTACAGACACTAGAAAGATTTACAGTAGAAACGCTTACATTTCTCTTTTTTCTCTTAAACAATAAATTCATAAGAAAAGTGTGCATGTAGGCATTTATAGTGGCAGAGCAAACTAATTTAGTCACTGTCTAATTATAACTATTTTTCAAATATTAGATTTGACTTTGTTGTTCCAGAAAAGTTGGGACGCTTTCTAAAGATGCAATAAAAACTTCAAACTTACTAAAAATCTGTAATTTGTTCATTCACATAAACCTTTGTTTAACAGACAAAGGGACAAAGAAAAGATTTTCAGTGTTTTTAATGATGATCTTAATTCTATTTGTTAGATATAAACAAATTTAGAAATTGATGCCTGCAACACACTCAAAAAAGTTAGGACAGAGGCATGTTTACCACTGTGTCACATCACCTTTACTTTTAATTATACTTTTTAATTCAAGATACTAATTGTTGCAGTTTTGCAAGTGCAAACTTTTTTTACCCATTCTTGCTGTGCACAAGACTTGAGCTGTTCAACAGTCCCTGGTCATTGTTGTCTGATTCATACATTTTCAATAGGAGACAGATCTGGACTGTCAGCAGGCCAGTCAAGCACACACACGCTATGTATATGAAGCCATGCTGTTGTAACTCATGCAGAATGAAGCCTGGCATTGTCCTTCTGAAAGAGACATGAAGTTCTTGGGAAAAATGTCATCTTGACTGCAGCATATGTCTCTCCAATATACTAATATAAGGTTCTGCATCAATGGTAACAGTCTGGGTGGTCTTTTTCATCTTTGGCTTATAGAATCCAATGTCCATTTTTCCCAAAAACAAGCTGAAACGTGGATTAGTCTGACCACAGAACACATTTCCACTGTGTTTGGGTCCATCTCAGATGGAACTTGCTGGTGTTTCTGCACAAAATTAATATATCTTTGCATAATGCAGTTTCAGGTTGTATTTCTTGATGCAGCTGCAGACTGTGTTAAGTAAAAATGATTTTCCAAAGTTCTCCTGAGCCCATGTAGCTATGTCCATCACTGTAGCATGACGGTTTCTCAAACAATATCACCCAAGGGCTCAATGGTCACGCACATTCAGCAGCGGTTTCCGCACTTGGCCTTCAAGCAGAGAGATTTCCCCTGACTCCCTGAACCGTTTTATGATATTATGAACTGTTACAGTTAAAACTGCTAATTGTGGATCCTTCCAGTGTTACCTATATGACTTTTTCAGTATTATTTTGCCTCTGTCCCAACTTTTTTGAGTGTGTTGCAGGTGTCACATTCTGTTGTTATTTATATTTACAAAATACAATAAGGTTTGTCACTGAAAACACTGAAAATATTTTCTTTATCCCAACTTTTCTGGAAATGGGTTTTGTAATATAGTCTAAGTATATATTCATTAATATCAGTTAACTATATTTATTAGGGATATCACTGAAAATGTTAATTTCACACTTATGAACTCAAAATATATTGACAAAAAGTGAGAGCACCACATCCAAACATCTTTCAAGTAGGAAGACAAAAGTCTAATGTGAGATGTAGGGAAGGGGGCGGAGCTTCCAGGGTGTCAGTTAATATCACTCAGTTCATATGCCTAACTAGTCAGTCACTCCAGATTCATATATGGTTTGGCTCAGGTACTGTTTTAACACTAGAATGACTGAAATTTCAAGATCCTGAGGACATCACCCCTCCTTCTTATTAGCCATTAATAGGGTGAAGGCTTTGGGAGGGGGAGGGGGGGTGCTCTTTCATGCATTTTTGTGTGATCACAAGTAAAGTTCACATGTAAAGTTTGTAATAGCTGGATGGTCTGCTACACTCATAAAGATAAAGATAAATCTGTGCTTAGGGGGTCCATTGGATTTATTTTACAGTTAATGAGGTCTGAATCACTGAATTTCAATAATGTGGTTCTATACTTGCAGTTCTAAAAAGGTTATCATTATTAGTATTAATAATGGTAGTGCTATAGTAATCAGAGTCTGAACCTGTGCTGGAGCTCCAGGCTGCAGGCCCTCTGGTTGCCATGTTCCAGGGCTGAGGTGGTGCTCTCCAGCTGCTGCCGGAGTCTAGCCAGTTCACGCTCCTTCTGTCTCTGCTCGCGCCTCTGACTGTCTAGCTCAGATTGGCACGCCTCCTTCTCCTGCTCCAATCGTGTGACCTCCAGCATGGCTTCATTCTGCCTCTTGTTTAAAGATTCAATCTCATGGCCAGATTCTCTCAGCTCAGCTTCTAGTTCCTCCTCTCGCCGACGGGCAGATTCCAAGCTCCGGCCTAAACGTTCAAGCTCCGCCTTCAGAGTTTGATTGGTCAGCTCAAGCTGATCACCCTTTAAAATGTCAGGAAGTGAATTTCTCAAATTATTATAACACAAACCATTATAAAATTCTTTTCAGAGTGAAACCTTGTCACAGTGCAAAACATGTCACTGCATGTTTAATTAGCTACATCTTTTAGTTGTTACTCGTCTAATCTACCTTTTTCTGACCTACAATTAGATATAATTGAAACTAATAAACATGGGTTTTACAGCTCTAAAATAAAACTGATTACAGTTTTATTGGTGTGCATCCTCACCTTTCGCACTGAGGCCCTAAGAGAATCTATGGTAGCCTTGAGGGTTTCTCTCTCCCTCTCCAGTGCAGCTCTCTCTCCCTCTAGCTGAGGAATAACTGCTGCTTCCATTTTCTGCAGCTCTGCCTGACTGCGCAGACGCATCAGCTCCTCCTCCTGGTGCATGGATTCACACTGCAAAATCTAGCGAACAAACAGGAATGTAACTGAAGACAAATATCAAAATCATGATAATGTGACTTTTTAAACTTCTTTAAATAAATTCAAAAGGTCTATTTTCTTAGGTTACCCACAATGCTTTTTAAGTACCACCTGAAACCTTCACATTTCATTTTAATGCGGCTATGAAGACCATTATGCTCATCATCTCGTGTGTCACTACCTAGCCAAGTGTGTTGTATAGCTGCAGTGCATTCTGGTGTCTTAGTGTCCATCACAGATATCTCAAAATGAATATCTAATGTGTTCAGGGTGGGCTTTTTAAGGACTTTCATTAGACCTTTATTGAATTTCTGTGACTATATTGGGTTATAATGGATTTGGGTTGTTGGGGCAGTCTAGTTCAGTGGGTAAGATGTTGGACTACTGCCAACATCTGCCACTGGGCCCTCAAGCAAGGCCCTTAACCCACAACTGCTCAGTTGTGTAAATAAGATAAATGTAAGTCACTCTGGGCAAAGGTGTCCACCAAATGTCATAAATGTAAATGTTAATCACATGTGTAATCACATCCCACTATCGAGGATGACATCACTAATTGTCCATAACGGTTTAGGTGGCTATATGGGTTATGTATAAATGTGTGACTACCATTGTGTTAGACCTGCCATTATTAGTTTGAAAAGTTGCCGCTCAGGTGTGTATTAGTGTGTGGACTTATTTTTCATTTTTGGATATTGGTTCTCCGCCCAGCACATTTAGACAGATTTAGTCCACACAATTAACATTGTCTAATAACTGATGGTAAGTTCTATGATACCTCTATCTGTTTCCTGGCCTCCGTGAGGCTCTCTGCTGCTTTCCTCAGTCTCTGACTCTCAAGTTCCAGAAGAGCTAATTTCTGCCCTGTCTCCCAGGTTTTCTTAGTCTGCTCTCCCAGTTTGGAGTGCAGTTCTTGGACCAGATTTGCCTGCTGATCCTTCTCCTCCACTGCCTGCTGCAGCTGAGCAGATAGAGCAAGGATTTCCCCGTGGAGCTTATCCACCTCCACCTCCATCTCTCTCACATCTTTTTCTTGTTTTCCTTTTTGCATCAGTATTTGATCACCTGATTCAATTTCCTCCTTTGTTGTCGTGCTTTCTGTTTTCCCTTTATGTGTCCATTTTTCTCCTTCAGCTTCTCCCCTTTCTTTTGTCTCAATAGCATTTTTAGTCTCTTCTTTTCTCTCTTCAAGGAGGACTTCCTCTCCTTCTCCATCCTCCCTATGTGCTCGCATCATCTCCTCCTTTCTCTTCTCCCTTTTGTCTGCCTCCTCCTCTCTTCCCATGTCTTTTCCTTCACACTCTCCTCTTGGGATCTCTCTTTCCACCTCTCCAGCTGACCCCTCCTTCTGCTTTTCTTGGAGTCTGATTTTCTCCAGCTCTTCAAGGCTTCTCTTTAGATGACTATTTTCATTCTTCAGGTTCTGAAACTGACAGTTGGGAGAAAAAGAACATTGAAAACTAAACTCTGATGCCCAAAAGCAGCAGATCAAACAAACTGAAAACAGCTCTGTAGCGTGGGCAGTCTGTGTATTGTTTGTTGAGTGCGTGCATGTGAAGTGTCTTACCTCTTTGAGGGTATTCTTGTGTTCTTCTTCCAGTTGTTTGAGTTTGTCTGTCTGTCTCTGAAGAGCCTCTGTCACCTCAGGAGAGTTCGTCTGCAGAGCCTAAGCAACACATGTTCAGCATCTCATTATCACCAACAGAGTGAGGAAACCAGGGTTAGTGGTCAGTTTGGAACCAAATCCAATTACGCATTTTGCTCCTGATGCTATCCATCAACCATCAGAGATCATCAACTGCCTTTAGTAGTTCAGCAAACTCATCTCACATACAGAAAAAAGTTATTGTCAATAACTGTCCATGAAAAAAAAAACTAATTGCATTTCCCAGCTCAGAACAAATTGCCAATTATCTTTTACGAGCCTTAGTTCATTATCTATCACGCTGTAGACTCGCATGTGTGCATTAACCCTGCTAGACTTTTCTTAGCACAATCAGTGGGTGTGAATCTTCTATTTGATACACTGATCAAGGAGCATGACTGGGGTATTAACCGAAAAAAAGGATGTTCTTGAATTAAAACTTGATCTGATTGTGCCTACCATTGCACATGTTACTTTGTAAATGTTCCAAATTATATGTAAGAGTTCTTTGGTATTCATGGCTGGAGTATTTAATCGTGACACCATCATCTAGAGGCAAATGATTGCTGACAACCTACAATTACATGCTCAGTAATTAAATATATCTAATTCAAATGTCTGTCAAATAGACTAGTGCTGAGGTTTTAGACAGAAAAGCTGTTATGGGGCAAAATTCTTGCCAAAACTAATTATACATGAATGTAGTGCTGATCTCATTTTTATGAGTCATCAAGCCATAAATACTACTGTAAATACATAAAAACACAAACCTGA
Source organism: Leptodoras nelsoni (assembly GCA_028566375.1). NCBI lineage: Eukaryota > Metazoa > Chordata > Actinopteri > Siluriformes > Doradidae > Leptodoras > Leptodoras nelsoni. The sequence goes on along the minus strand of JAOVVG010000037.1, from coordinate 13,328,226 downwards.
AATTTGAGAATACACTGATATTCATTAATGCAGTATAAAAGTTCTCAGTTTGCACATTTCATATAAGTTCAGATTATATTCAGGTAAATGTGGATTTGCAGATAAAATCCTATTGTTGCATTACAGTCAATTCATTTGACCAAGCCTGGGATGTGACCCCCAACCTCTTGCTCAGCTTGCAGGCGCTCCAGGCGTCTCCTCAGTTCTGCATTTTCATTCTCGGCTCCCAGAAGCCTTAGCGAGGACGCCTCGTTCACCTCTACACTCAATGGCTTCAGGTCCACTTCTAAATAGCATTAAGGGAGAGGAAAAAAGAGATTATGGAATCTGAAAGTGAAAGGGTTGTTAAGTGCCATGTGCTATATAGTCACCATGATCCTGGGGGGTTTTGGGCTCGTGAAGCTCTTCATCAGATTCCAGCTCTGTGTAGAGGACATGTGGATGAGTCACTCGCTGCGTGGCATCAGCAGAATGAGATGGGCGCTTCAGATCCATCTGCAGACTCATATTCATCTCCAGCAGCTCGTCGACCCTCTGCCTCTCCACATCCCGCTCCTACGCATACACACACACAGACATGAATACATAGACATACCCACACCCACACACCCACACACACATACAGCTTCCTCCTTCCTACTGAATCTAATTATTTTGGGTGCCACTTATTCATTGCTATATTTAACAATTCTATTCAATACATATGTGATTAAAGAGATCAGAAGCACTCTCGTACCGCCTCCATGTCCATGAGTTTCTGCCTGAGCAAAAGATTGTCTTTTTCCAGTTCCCGTAGGGCAGAACATCGGGCTCGTGCGTCATCCAGTTGCTCCTCCAGCAGGGCCTTGTTCTCCTGCAGTGACGCGCAGTACTGCTGCTGCTCCTGTAGGAGACAATGGAGAGATGTAATCAATCTAGCTACCTGAATGTAGAGCTGTTAGTCACAAAAAGTACATCCTATGTCTTTTCCTGACCAGTTTTCCTTGACTTGGATAGAAAACGCCACAAGGTCAAAGAAAGATGCGATTTAAGGATTTACTGTACAAAAAGACAACAGCGGTGCTGCGGTGCTGCAAAGGGCCAGTGTGGGTGCAGGTTTTTATTCCAACCAAGCAGAAGCCACACACTACTCAAAGTCAGGATCCATTGATTAAAAACAGGTGGAATGAGGTGTGCTCCTGCCTGAGTAGAAGGAATTCCTGCACCCACACCAGCCCTTTGTGGATAAGATTGGACACCCTTGCGCTAGACTATGTAATTATGCAATGTGGATTTTATTAATGTGGGTCTGGTGAGTTACTTTAACTGTTGCTGCCGCAAGGAACTCTGGGACGGCATTATCGCTTTTCCTTTTGTAAAGTGCACCCTATGCTAAAGGAGATAAGAAAGGAAGCATTGAAGCACCTTTCCTTAGCGTTTAGAAAATTCGACCAGCTCTTATCATAGCTGCCGCTTAGATACTTCTGGGTCATTTCACTCACTTAGGGACCTTTCTAAGCAAAAAAGTCTATTCAACCACAGCCAAGGTCGATATTTTCTTTTGGTCTAAAAAAATTAGGTTAATTATCCGTGAGCTGAGCATATTTTTGTCTGTTTTTCTCAGCGAAAAAAAAAAAACTCTCAGCGTTTGTGCAATCTGGGTAATGCCTAGGCTTTATGTGTTTCCAAAGTGGCCTATTTATTTCATAAGAAATTGAATGTGATAAAGATCAATACCCAATACCTCCATAATGGCAGTCAGTAAGAAAGTTTGTAGGCTTTTAAATTACTGAATGAAATGACAGAGTAAGACAGATTAGCTAGTACATGGTTGGTAATATTAACATAAAAACAAGCTAAAGCCACTGACCGAGTAAGCACTGTATCTCTGTGCTGTTACTCGTATTGTCAGATATGGTTATATGGTTACAGCTCTTCATTCAAGCCTCTATTATTCTGACTGTAATAAATCTCATCAACAATCTCAACGTTCAAATGGCTATTTAATGAAATAGGTCATCTTAGCTAAAACTAATGAGACCAGAAATTCTTGGCTAAAACCAGAAAATTCAAGAAACCAAACCCAAGCCTCTATTTTTTTGCTTTTAATTTCTGATTTTAAAGGAAACCTAATAAAAAATGAAAAGCTATAGAAACACACAACTGATAACTACTTTTCATAATAAGTAGGCATTCAAATTAATGGCTTCAGAACACTGTTAATGTGTTTATGCATGAGCAGCCCGGATTGAGAAGTGCAGAAACATTTTATGTGTTCTGGCATGTCTGGTACAAATCGGGCAGGGGACGCAGATGGCTGAGGCCGAATGAGTCATAAAAAAAAGTGCAGCACGTTTTATGTCAGACAGCTGCTGCCAAAAGTCATTCTGGCTGGTTGCATTTTTTTGTCAACCTGTGATCATCAACAATTTGTTAATAGTCCCGTGGATGACAGGCCGTCATTATTTTAAAGCCTGGCCTTTAGTGGGCATATTCGACTTTTATGAGCTTTGTTTTTGCCGTTGTGTCTGTGCTGGTGTATTTACCTTCAGCTGGGTGCGGTAGAGCTCCATGCTGCGCAGACGATGTGTATAGGTCTTCAGCTCCACCTGTAGTTGCTCTGCTCTGCTTGCACGCTCACGCAGACAGTCCACTTCGTCTCGCAAATTCCGATTGACACGGACTTCGCCCTGCAGCGCTCGGTTCTGACCCACCACACACAGTGAGAAACGTAAGACTCACAATGGGTTCACTAGTCAGTGGTAAAGATGTGACTTGTGGATGGACAGTTTTGTGTTTTTTTTTATTAACTTCAAGAGAAAAGTGGGGTTGGTAAGTGTTAACAGGAAGTAGCTTGATTTGTGGATGTTCCACAACACATAATGGAAGTTCTACATTCTATAATAAAAAAAGTAGTAATCCTTGTGAAATTGCTTTGCTATCAGTCAAATAAGAATACGCTGTAATAAGAAAGTAATTGCTTACAGCTCTCAGAACATGAAAAATGACAAAGATCAGTTATTGCAGAGACCTCACCTCACACTGCACTTTCTTCAGTTCCTCTTCCATTGTTTGTACTTCTTGCTTGTAATCGAATAATTGATCTTCTTTATCCTCCCTGACAATTAATCCAGAATGTTACTACACAGTATTGATTTTTTTTGCCTGGTACATTAAGCTCTTAGTAGCTCATGAACACATTCACGCATAAACTACACATAAAACAAATACATTTTCTTGCATTTTTTAAACTAAATTTGAACTTGCACACATCCATACACTCTGATACACTCACAGTTCCTGTTTGAGTCTGCGTAGTTTGGCTTTGCTATCTGCTAGTTGGACGGACAGGCCCTCGGGAGCGTTGTGCCAAGGGCCTGTAGGAGGCACTGTGGGTGATGAGACTGACTCACACTGCACACTAAGCTCTGCTATTCTCTGAAAATCACACAGTGAGACAAAGGCGGTCAGTGAGATGATGACTGAGTAAGCCTATTTTTATTCTAATAAAGGGAAAGATATCCTTCTCCCTTGTGCATAACCATGTGGCGTTGTGTTTAGTGCTGCTCAGCAGGCACTGAGTTATATGACAGCTGGCTGCCTACACATAAAATACAGTTTTATTTCTTTTAAACAACAGGAAAAATGCCAGTAGAGGCACAAACCACTCAAACTACATTAGCATCTTTAGAAATGTATCCCAAATGACAGACAATAACTGCAGAAAGATTAAACTTTCTGAATGTTTATTGTTCTATCTTGTCTTCCTAATCCACCTAATCTCTGAGTGGGATGATGACATTGTTTGAGTGACAGATTTGGAGGATCCAATCCCTAGTGCATACTTATCAGTTTAACGAAAATGATCATACATCCACTTTCTCTGACAGGTTTGCAGGCTTTAACATCAGCCCAAGCACAGACTATTTGACTTATTTAAGGGTGACTTCTAAGGAAGACAGTGTCAAGAACCTTAAGTGAATTTCATCATGAGCAAAGGAAATATTACCAGCTGTCTTGACCTAATTTAGACCTTGACCTAAGTCTTATCCTTTTGTGTACAAGATAGTCCGTGTCCTGGAAAAGACAGTGTGTTTTTTCTCTCACCTCTAGATGTGTGTCTCTCTGTGCCAGGAGGCCTTGGATCTGCCGGGCAAGGGAACCGAGCAGCGCCTGTAATTCCAGCCTGTCCAGTGCACACACCTCGCCATAATGCAGTGGCAGGACGGCGCTCGGGTCCTGAGTCACCTGCAGAAAAAATGTAAAACATCACTGGGTTACACAGCTGCAGTCAGTAAGGTATGTGTAAGTCAGAGATTTTGAAAAATCTCCATAATATGTTAAACCTATGGACACAGGTTTTTAATGATGGTTTTGTACATGAACTCCACAAATGAATTCCAGTGAATGCTCAGGCCAGGATTTATCTTTCACATGCTAAAATATCAAATATCAT
>JAOVVG010000037.1:13269725-13280907 GCA_028566375.1 Leptodoras nelsoni | reverse complement strand
GCCCTGTCTAGGGTTGTTCCTGCCTTGCACCCTATGCTGCTGGCTAGGCACCGGCTCTCCTGTGACCCTGAAAAGGAATAAGCAGTCATGAAAATGAATGAATGAATGATGTGGTGGTGGTGTTTTTTTGTTTGTTTGTTTGTTCATTTTACATTTATGGCATTTGGCAGACACTCGTATCCAGAGTGACTTGCATCTATCTCCTTTCTACAGCTGAGCAGTTGAGGGTTAAGGGCCTTGCTCAGGGACCCAGCAGTGGCAGCTTGGTGGTGCTGGGATTTGAACTCATGACCTTCCAATCAGTCCATCTTCTTAACCACTGAGCCCATTTAATTATGGCTACAAAAACAATATTTAAACTGATTTCATTTAAAACAAGAATCTGAATTCAGCCTGTTTTTGCTGCCCACGTTTCGCGGCGTGTCAGCGGTGTCAGCGGCTCCCTCTGGCGGTGATGATCAGCTCCCCGCTCCGGCTCTGCTCCGGCTCTTCTCCGGCTACTCGCGCTGCGCCTCTCACTGCTTCATGAGCGTCAAACCGTACAAGGATGTGGTCTTTCTTTGCGAGGGATCCCGTTAAAGACTTCAACTATGAAATTTTACCAGACAGTCAAGATAAAACGGGTATATGGACTCTTCATCGTGGGAAACGCAAGGTAAGAGCCGATTATTTGTTTAAAAAGCGGCACAGTTCTTATGATAATAACAGGCCGCGATCTGCATCCTCGGGCTGGAGTTATTACGCTAACCGGTTAGCATTCACAACAGCACGCGCTACATTACAGAAAAGCAGACGCTCAAACGACCTGACAGCTTTTTCTTCTTGTCTGGTTACCTCGTATATATTTGCGTTTATATAATTTTCTGCCTTATATGAAAGCGGATTTATATCGAAACGCTTTGACGTGAAACCACTTTAAAATATTTTGGAAACAGCCACGTAGCTAGCCCAGGAAGCTAACACCTTCCCTTCGCCACGTCAGTCGGTCCACAGTGGACTAGCTGTTAGCTGGATTAGCTAGCTAGCTAGCATTAGTAGCGATTCTGTATATTGTTAACGCAAAAAACTGTTCGACATTCAGTGCTTATGTGCAGCTGAATTTATAATCGTAAATATGATCTTTTGATCGCTAACACAATGTCTAAGAGAGGAAATCCGTCCATCTGAAGTTATGAATCCTGATAGTCTTTGCTAGCCATTAAAATACATAGAGGTAGTTACCACTTATGCTAAAGGAATGAATAAGTGAGTTAGTTTATATATTTTTGTAAAAGTAAATACAGATTGTAAACTCTTGTTGTTATTAGACATTATATGAAATGATGCAGTACTAATAATCAGTACTACGCCATGTTAGATGAATAAACTGTATGTAGTTTGCATTGATAACATTTTACTTTTTAATTCCTTTCCTCTAGATGCTTTGTATTGATCTGCACCAATGTTTAATTCAGGCATTAAATATAAAAGGATATCTTTTTTGTTTCTGATGCTTTTTTGATTGCACCGATGCACTGCTTGCTTGTTTAGTATTCAGACAGGGACTGACACAGAGCACCTGGGATACAGGATATGATGTATTTAACAATTTCATTCACTTGCATATTTTATTGTGACAAAGCACACACACGTTGCGTGTGAAGCGAGGACCACGAGAATGTTATGCGTATCGTCACACTTCTGCATATGCTTGAACTTTGACTTTCTGTGCATTTCCTCTGTAGACAACCGGAGAGCCTGTGTCTGTGTTTTTGTACGAAGTGGCCACGGGTACAGAGGAGCAGACCCAGCTGGCCAAAGCAGCGTTCAAGCGCATGAAGACACTGCGACATCCCAACATCTTGGCTTATGTGGATGGACTGGAGGTGAGGCGGATGGGGAGAACGTACAGCAGTGCTGACTCATCCAGCATAATGGAAAGCTCAGGCGGTGCAGTTCAGGGTTCTTCCTGTAATCTCGTGCTTGTTGTTGGAGTTATGTGTTTGATGTAATAAGTCAGAAGAAGCAGGGAGGAAACATTTGTACATTTGGTTGCTTGTAGTTAACTGTAGAATTATTGGTGCCCATCTTCAAATTGAGCAACAAAAAAACAGCGCTTGTAATATGGGGGTGATGTATAGAACAATGTTTTTCAAATATTAAAAATTAATGCATTTTGGGTGCAAAGTGCTAGTTTCAGAATGATTGCATCCTGAATGCATGTTCAGTTAAAACTCCCCTGATGAGAATAACAGCCCTGAGACTTATCTTGAAACGTTGGACAAAAAAAAAAAAGCCATGGTATGTGCAGACCCGTTACTCCATCCATCACTCCATCCATCACAACAATCCAATACATTAAAGATACATATGAAACAACTACTGATGCAATACCATATGATTTACCCCATTGCGATTCAGTGCAATTTGACACAATTTGATTCGATATAGTGGTATTTAATGTGAAATGATGTGATGCAATTCAGTATGTTACAGGACATGCCTCTAACTAGCAAAAGACTTAGCCCAGTGACTTATGGAGAATGAGCCACTGGATTGGTCGCATATTCTAAACTGGTCACGTGTCTAAATAATAAAGGCACTGATAATTAAATAAATGCATCCTGAGTTCATCATAAAATTCTATGTGGTGCACACGTTTTTTAGGTGGGGTAGTTGCATTGTGAGCTTTTATGCCAGTGAGCCAATGCGAATGAATCATAGCAACCCTATTGTAGAGGAATCTTGCACCACTCCTTTGAGATGATCATGGTAAAACGTACAGGCCCGGTTTCCATTCAAAACCTGTTGTGCATAAAAATAGCACAAAGTAATAATGCAGAGCAACACATACCACAGGTGTACAGCACACTTAATGGTACACGCATCCCAGTCCTCCCTCCAGCTGTTGGGTATAAGGACTGCGAAAGGTATGGCCCTCAGTTGTGTTGCAGGCACTTGTGCGTGACCAATTTGATTTGTGTTGATTTGAGACATGTGTTGGTTTGCCCAGCAGTGCACATAACTCTGCTGTCTTTAACAAATCCCACCTCTTCAAGTCACCTATATTATACATTTTAGCAGACATGTTCATATTCAGTGCTCTGTCTGGGCAAATCTTAAATATTATCCAAATCTAGCAATACAGATTTTAAATTTAAGTTTATGTCTTGGACCTGTTTTAAGTGCATTAGAAATACTCTGCCTACAAACTAACCCACTGGCAGACCCATAAACATATGATGAAAATATAAGTTGAGTTGAATGGAATCACATGAATGTTTTTGACAATGTTTATGACATGTTTGGATTAAAACAGGGTAGGATATGCTTTCATAGGAATGTAATCAGAGATGGGGTGGTGTGATGCAGCATGGTGGCATTTCCATCCCAGTGCTGATTATTTCCCAATAACTACATGTCTCAAAGGGTTTTTATTCCTCTTATACCACAGCAGTAAAAAAGTAAAAGGAGACTCCTTCCAAGAAATGTTGATTAAACTGATCTTCCCGAAAACATCACCGTATCAACAGTTACGCTTGTTTCTTCCTTCTGACTAATCAGAACTGTTCCTTCAGCAGTGAAAATAGGCAGTGAACAGAAATAGACGTGTTTAAGATGTTTTTTTGTCTCCTGTGTCTGATGGCAGACGGAGAAAAGCTTGTACTTGGTCACAGAGCCAGTGACCCCACTTACAGCACATTTGAAAACTCGGGCAGAGAAAGGTGGCTCAGGAGAGTTGGAGATTTCTTGGGGCCTTCATCAGATTGTGGTGAGTAAATGAAGTCGTACACTTTACTGTGTATTCATTTCTTTCTTACTGGCACAAACATTATGCCTGACCTTTCCTGGTAATCACTCAGGCTTCCTATTTTTCTGATTTCTCCTTCCACCCCGATCAGAAAGCGCTGAGCTTTTTGGTGAATGACTGCCATCTCCTGCACAATAACCTGGGGATGTGGGCCGTGTTTGTGGATCGAGCCGGGGAATGGAAGCTAGGAGGGTTGGATCATGTGACCTCAGACCAAGGAGAACCGTCCTCATTACCCCCTGCCAAAGTTGTGAACCCAGACCTGGAGAAGTATGACCCACCAGAAGGCCCCAAAAATACAGGAGAGAAATGGTGAGTGTGATGTTGAGACAGAGAAATGATCTAACTTGGGCAGAACCACATCTGTGTGCCAGTAGAAATAAACCAAGGAAAACCCAGAGCTTTCATAGTCCCTCAGAACAGTAGAAGGATCTTATCTGTCCATCAAAGATGATGATCTGCTTCACTCATCAGTCCTTTAACTGGATGGAACTGGTCCAGCTTGATGAGAGCTGCATTTATCATTTTGTGCTACAGAGAATGAAGTCTCCAGTAAATTGCTCTTGATTGAAGCTAATGTGTCTTTAATTATGTATGTTTCAATAACTGCCCATCATTTTTTTGCAACTCACAGTATTATCACAATATTGGTACATCTTATGATACATGTCCATGATTTAAAATCAGATGTCTAGAAAGGAAAGCCATTTAGAGACATTACAGCAAGAAGGGAAACCGTGTTACCGGTAATTTTCCAAATTTTTATATGTTTTGTGTCCACTCAGGTCAGGAGATGTGTGGAGGCTGGGCTGTCTAATTTGGGAGGTGTTTAATGGACCTCTGCCGCGTGCCTCGTCGCTGCGATCTCTGGGCAAGGTAATATAATTTGCTTTTCAAAACAAACCTGATTCAAAACGGATAATGTATAAATGAGTTAGCAGTGAAGTAACTCTCCTTTAGATGCCTCCAGTTAACGGAGAGTCACTCGATCTGAAGTCAGATTTAATACATCAGATTTGTAATTGAACAAAGGATTTCCTGAGACTATATTGGTTTAGTGTATTTTCGTGTAGAATCTTAAAGGTATCATATTGCAAAAAGAAAGCAGGGCTCATCAGGGCCTAAATAAGAATTGTGTGGCTCTAACCGACTTCTATAAACAAACAGATGTCCTCAGAGGACAACAAAATACCCAACAGATTTCAGTAAGTAATCATTTCCTTCCAAAAGCAACCACCATTAAGAAACAAGCTGGGGAATAATCATTCAGACAGTAATTACCAGCCAGGTGTTACTAATAAAATGTATTTAATCATCAAATACATACCAGATCTTACTGCCTCTATAAAAGCAGACGTTTTGGTGGTTTGGTGTTCTGGAGCACTCAAGTGTATGTCTCCATCATGCCATAAAGAAAAGGGCATCAGCCATGACTTAAGAGAAGCAATTAATCTTGCTCATCAATCTGGGAAGGGTTATAAGGCTGTCTCCAGATATTTGAAATTCACCATTCTTCAGTGAGAAAATTGTTTACAAATGTAGAGTCTTTGATACGGTTAACAGTCATCCCAGGAGTGGGCATGCCAGGAAATTCAGTTCAAGGCCAGACCATTTAATGTTCAGAGATATAAAGAAAAGCTCGCAAGCTACATCATTTGACATACAGGCCTCTGGAAGCACATTAAGTGTTTATGCTCATGACTACACATGAATGCAAGTATGTTTTTCAGGGAAGAGTGACTAGGGGTGCAGGAAAAAATCGTTTCGAGCTCGAATCGCGTTTCTAACATTGAACGATTCAGACTCGATTCTCATTTAAAAAAAAACGATTTTTTTCCGGGTGCAGATGTGCCTTCTCAGCCACCGTAGTGCTAGGCAAAACAAGGAAGCAGCATTGGCTATGTGCAGGCATGCAAGCCTAGGCTACAGAGGGGTGTGTAGTGTCGTGTTACGTTGTTTGTTGTTGCGCCGCTAAAGTATGGAGGATGAAGAAAAAGAAATCCAACCCACTCCGCAAAATCTAAAGGCAATGCCTATTTCTTTATAGAGGCTGCTATAAACCTTTAGCTTTGTAGTTTTTACACAAAGAGGGGTTTAAGTATTTTTGTTTTATTTCATCTGTGAAGTGGAGCTAGCCTAAGCCTACCAATTTTATTTATTTTACTACAGTTTTATTATTTTAATGTAGTGTTCTGATCTGTGAGCAGTTCAAGTAACTTGAGTGTCAGCCTCAAAGATATTGTTTTGTGTTTGTACAAGTTTAAAAAATTCGTGCAAGCATAAATAAATCAGACATGTTGTCTTGGATTTCCCTTTGTGTGCTTACATTATTGCAATAGGTTGAAAAAACCTTTACAATTATAAAATCTTTATAAATGTAGATGAGACTGGAGTAGATCCTGAGAATCGTTTTGAATCGGAAAGTAATCGTTTTTGAATAGAATTGTTTGTATTTGAAAGAATCGGAAAAAATCGTATCGAATCGTGACCCCAAGAATCTATTCTGAATCGAATTGCGGGATTCCCAAAGATTCGCAGCCCTAAGAATGACTAGAAAGAAGCCCCGTCTCTCCAAAAACAATTATGGCAGCACAAATTGGGTTTGCAAAATTGTGTATGAACAAACCACAGTAGTAGTGGTTCACAAAGACAGTATCTTTGTGAACCAGTGCAACCAAGATGGAGATGAGAAAAAAACAAGCACAGCATATCACCACAAACACCACAGCTGTTAAACATGGTAGTGGAGGGGTGATGATTTGGGCTTGTTTTTCCACCGAAGGGCCTGGGAAACCTGCAGTCAATAAGAAAACGGTGAACTCCACTCTATAATGGAATATTCTTGAGCATCTGTCCAGATAGTTTGAATGGTTTAAGAAGAAAAAAAAAATCAAGGTGTTGGAATGGAATGGCCATGTTCAAAGCCCGGATGTCAACCCCACTGGATGCTGTGGTGAGATCTTAAGAGAGCTGCACATAAACTAGTGCCTTCAAACATCAAAATACTGAAGCAATGTTGTAAAGAGATGAGGGCCTGTATTTCTCCAGAACATGTGAGAGATTGATAAACTCCTACAGAGAACCTTTACTTTTAAAGTTATTGTTGCTAAAGGTGGTTCTAATGGTTTCTAAATTATGGGGTGTACTTACTTTTTCCCACTTGGTCTCTGATCTTTGCTTTTCTTTTACAAGTGTTATTTAGGCCTAAGGAGGGTGTACTTTCTTTTTCCCACAATTCTTGAGACCAAACAGCTGGGTTTCCTGCTGGGTTTCCACTTTTCTCAGCCTTTTAGCAAACTATTTCTTCTCACTCTCCGCACCGGGACTGTTTCGTAAAATAATAAAAGTGATGCAGGTTGTGCGATGGATCTGTTTCAGTGTCTGGCAAATAACACCACCCTACACACTTTATGTACATTTTCTCCACAGAGATTATTCCACCCTGGAGATCCTGGTAAAAAGTGATCTTGTTTGATCAGGATCTAAAGTTAATATGGTAAAAATGTTCATAATGTGTGAAGGGAGCATGACATTGTCTGTGCAAGATTATTTTCTAGCAGAAGCCCCCAGTAAATTTATCAGTGAAAGACCCGTTTCGAAGAGGAAATAAAAAAAGTTGTCTTCACTGACTTTGTGTATGAAGACATTATGCACAAGAAGTGTTCACTGTCTATTTTTTCTCCACATGTGCATATTTTCTGTTCGCTAGATCCCGAAACAGTTGGTGCCACATTATTGTGAGCTGGTAGGGGCAAACCCAAAGGCTCGACCCAACCCAGCCCGTTTCCTGCAGAACTGCCGCACTCCAGGAGGCTTTCTGAGCAACAGTTTTGTGGAGAGTAACCTGTTTCTGGAGCAGATCCAGGTAGATCTATACCTTTGTGTATATGTTACATCCTTCTCAATTACTTTACAGCTAGATGTCAGCAAACTAATATCATATACAGGACTAAGGATAAAGCCAAGGTGATTTTGGCTTTAGCTTAAAGCTTGCTTGCAGAGTCATTAACTTCTCATGTTAGTATACTGCTATTTGTTCTATATAGTAGTTTTTTGGGGGTTTTTTACTTATGATTTTTTCAGTGACCATGCTATAGACTGCAGATGAGACTTTTTTTTTGTGCCTTTTGAGTGTTTTAAAAAAAATTTATTTAAAGTATGACATGTCTGTGTGTTCAGATTAAGGAGCCAGCAGAGAAACAACAGTTTTTCCAGGACTTGAGTGAAAATCTTGATTCTTTCCCTGAAGATTTCTGCAAGCATAAAGTCCTGCCTCAGCTCCTCACAGCCTTCGAGTTTGGCAACGCTGGTGCCGTTGTATTGACACCACTTTTTAAGGTAGTTTAAGATGTGTGATTATGATGAAGGTGTGAAATCAGGTCATATTTTGCTTTTGTATTTTCAATCAGCCAAAATTTTGTTTCTTGGAGAGTTGTGAAATATATCATTTATTAATGGGTGTTGTGATGGCCTTTGCAATACTGAAATCTCAGTCTGCCGTGATGAAGTAATTCTGAAAATACTTAATGATTATTGTTTTAATACAGCAGGAATTAAGAAACCAGCTGACACTACGGCAAAAAGCTAACTGCAGTGCTATGGTGTATTACGTTCTCTTCTAAATCAAAGTCATTTTAGTTAAAGAATCGATCCCTTTGTTTTTCAGTGACAAGATAAAATGAGTGACAAGAGAGAACGTTTGGCCTTTCAGTGTGGCACGTAGTCCTCATGTTAAAAGAACAACAGTACTGTCTGTGTATTATGCTTCTATGTTGCATTATGCAGTCAGTCTGACTTGTTTTTCTATCACAAAGTCCTCTCCATAAAGTACACCATACTTAATGTAGTTTATAAGAATTGTACATGGAATGACCCCAAGGCAGAATCTAACCTTTAATTACAGTTTCATCTGTTTTTAATGTTCTGTATGATGTGTTTGACTTCAGGTGGGAAAGTATTTATCTGCAGAAGAATACCAACAGAAGATCATCCCCGTCATAGTGAAGATGTTTTCTTCTACTGATCGTGCAATGAGGATACGGCTTCTGCAGCAGGTCACCATTCACATGCAAACATGTGAATATTTGCCTACACAACCCCATTAAATAATCATGTTAATAGTTTGCCTTTTTTCTCTTTTTCTTTTGTTGTTGTCTTACTTTCTAACACAGATGGAGCAATTTATTCAGTATTTAAATGAGGCAGCAGTCAATTCCCAAATCTTTCCTCACGTAGTTCACGGATTCACGGACACAAATCCAGCCATCAGAGAGCAGACGGTCAAGGTACTGGTTCACATGGTTGTCATCTTTTAGCAAATTAAACTTATAAGGAAAGCAGTAATTATGTTTTCTTTCCAAACTCACTTTCAGGAAAGCTTCAGTATTGTACAGTTTAATGTTCATTGCTATAACGTGCTTTAGCATCTTAATTAATTATCAATATTGATTACTGGGTATGTGAAAGGTGCTATAGAAATCAAACTTATTATTATTATTTTTTTATTATCAAGTAAGATCAGGAGAACTGCAGGGGAATTACTGCCTGTGAAGAGCAGAGATACTGCTGTATATTTTAGGCTACAGAATCTTTATCAAATGTTTGATCAGATGTGAATGTCGTGTTTGTTTTCCCCTCTAGTCGATGCTTTTGTTGGCTCCCAAGCTGAACGAGGCCAACTTGAACCAGGAGCTGTTGCGTCACTTCGCAAGGCTGCAGTCAAAAGATGATCAGGGTCCCATCCGCTGCAACACCACCGTTTGCCTAGGCAAGATCGCCCCCTATCTCAATGCTGGGGTAATTTATTTACTTATTTCTGCCCTACTTAACCACATCCTCCAGACTTCACGACAAAGCGCCTCCCTCCAAAGTCACACATATGCACTGTGTGTTGGTTTGATCAAGACACAGGAAGTGCCTGTGTACAGTTGCTTTAGTCAAGCACAGCTTTTCTCTGTTTATTTTTTTAGGTTACATTTTTCTAACTTATGAAATCACACCAAGCAAAATAAAGACATTTTAAGTAGCAAAGCAGTCTTCATTAGTTTTTATAAACAATTCAAGTTAACAATTCAGGTTTTTTCCAGTACTCATTTTCTTTGAACACTTCTGTAGTGCAAACCAGTGTAACTGAAACATTTGGTTGAACTTCAGAATGTCTCTGCTCTTGTTCTCATTTTGAGCAACTCTGCTGTAAGCTTAATAGGCTTATCTCCCTCACCATCAGATAGCGTTTCAATTGTGTTTTATTTATAGTCTGTGTATGGGTACTTTGTGCATATTCAAATAATGGACAGCTAGGCAGGTACAAATTCCATTATATGAAAGTTGACCAATTGTTTCAGTTTTCAGTTGCTGATTATAGATTATAGATAAATTCCCACAGGAATTTATTTGCTCTAGAGGTTTTTAAGGATGTTTAAAACTACTGCATATTTTGGACAGAATCTTCCACATATGGTAGTTTCAGCACCATTAGGAATATCACAGATTGACTGTTTTTTTCTATCTGCAATCTGGATCAGATGCGTCAGCGGGTGTTAACCTCAGCATTCTCCCGTGCCACTAAAGACCCATTTCCTGCATCACGTGCAGCAGGAGTACTGGGCTTTGCTGCCACACACCACTATTACAGTGTGAGTGAGTGTGCCATGCGCGTCCTGCCCACCCTCTCCCCACTCACCATAGACCCTGACAAGAATGTCCGAGACCAGGTAACCCACTTCTGACCAGCACTCATATTGTGATGTTCTGTTACACTGCAGTAGAATGGTTCTGATGGTTTTCTTCTATCATCCTGTAGGCGTTTAAAGCCATTAAGAGTTTCCTAAATAAGCTGGAGACTGTTTCCGAAGACCCATCGAAACTAACTGAAATAGGTATGTCATCTAACTCCTCCATTTTTTCCACTTTAAGATGTGCAAATAACAGCCTTTACTTAGCATTATATTTTCAGTAACCGTGCTGGTGTGTGTTCCCAGAGAAGGATGTGACTGCATCTGCACAAACAAGTAGTTCGGCAGCGACTTGGGCTGGCTGGGCGGTAACAGGAGTCTCCTCTCTTACGTCCAAACTCATCCGCAATGCCCCTGCAGGTACTGAGGAGGCAGCAGCTGAAAATGCCCCCACTGCTCAACCTGCAGCTGCTACCAGTGCTACCAGTACAGCTGGTAAAGTACACTCACTCAAGTGCATTGTGTTATTTCACTCCAGACATTTTATTTCGCCGTTATATTTTACTCTCTGGGCGACACGGTGGCTCGGTGGGTAGCACTGTCGCCTCACAGCAAGAAGGTCCCGGGTTCGATCCCCGGATCGGGCGGTCTGGGTCCTTTCTGTGTGGAGTCTGCATGTCCTCCCCGTGTCTGCGTGGGTTTACTCCGGGTACTCCGG
>JAOVVG010000037.1:12583752-12608103 GCA_028566375.1 Leptodoras nelsoni | reverse complement strand
ACCCGGAGTAAACCCACGCGGACACGGGAAGGACATGCAGACTCCACACAGAAAGGACCCAGACCGCCCCACCCAGGAATCAAACCCAGGACCTTCTTGCTGTGAGTGCTACCCATCGAGCCGCCATGTGGCCCACACATAGAAGCTGATTCCCAAAATCAAGCTGAAATGTTGACTCATCTGACCACAGAACACATTTCCACTGTCTTTTGGTCCATTTCAGAGGACTTTGGGCCTAGAGAGCTTGCCGTTTCTGTGCAAAATTAACATAAGAATTCCTCTTTGCATGATACAGTTTCAGGATGCATTTCTTGATGCAGTGTGGCAAAGAGCCAGACAATGATTTTTCCAAAGTACTCCTGAGCCCAGGTGGTTATGTCCATCATGGTAACATGACAGTTTCTCAAACAATACTGCCTGAGGGCTCGAGGGTCACACGCTTTACGCACGAGATTTTCCCTGACTCCCTGAACCTTTTCATGATATTATAGACTGCAGATATTGCACTGAGAAACATTACATTTGAACTGACTGACAATTCTCTCACAAAGTTTAGCACAAAGTGGTGAGCCATGGTCCATCCTTGCTTGCAAAGACTTTGGCGGATGCTCTTTTTATACTCCACCTTGATGGCCTCACCTGTTACCAGTGAAACTGCTAGTTCTGAACCAGAACATTGTTACTTGCATGAACTTTTCAGTCTAATGTTGTCTTTCTCAACTCTGCCTCCGTCTTTTGAATGTGTTTTCTTGGTACTTTTGTCAAGTAAATAAAAGTTCAAGCGATTTAACAAATTAGATTTTATTGCAATTTCTGTCCCAGCTTAGAGTGTTGGCCATTATCACAGTAAAGGTACTGTGTTTGTTTGTTTGTTTGTTTGTTTGTTTTTGTGTGTGCATTATTATCTAGAAGCATGCATTATCTAGATTCTTTCATTATCTAACAATTATGTGTGTGCAAACAAAGAAGACACTGTCAGAATTTAAGTATGCTTTTATTATTATTATTCATGATGACTAGAATGGTTCCATTTTAACAGTTAGCAGAAATCTAAGATTGTGTCTGGATTTGTAAGAGCTCGTTTGTTATATTGCACTAAAGAGGAATAGAATTAAGACACATACAGCAGCAAAAAACAGGAACTATCACAGCATCTTCTCAACAACATCTTAGGGCGAACAGAAGCAAAGCCCAATAATATGCATATTTCAGTACTATTAAGACAAGTAGCTTGTTCAAATATACCTTTTAAAATAGTGTTCTTGTTTTAGTTATTAAAGAAGTACATTCAGGATTATAACTAATAAGATCACATGCAGAAATTGATGCGTTGGTGTGATGTAAGGGCAGAGAAAGCCAATCATTTTGGAGAATGGACTATGAGTATGGACCTGAACCAAAAGAGGTACCTTATTACTGAAGTCTGTTCTTGCTTTTTTTGCAAAGTAAAATTCCACTGATGCTAAAACACTTCAAAATGAAAATGCTTCCGAAGAGTATGTTTGTAGCCATTTGCAATTTTGGCTGTTGTCTACAAGTGTATGTTAAGTAGAGAGGTTATACTGCTCTGTCATGTATATTTCAAGTCATTCAGGAGAAGAAAATCTTGTAACTGTTTGTACTAGTTTGTATGATTTTCAGTCTTCTGGTAAGGAGAGAGTAATGCATCATTACTGAAATCGGTAACATGTGAATGAGTCTACACTTATGTTTTTACATATAAACGTATCACAGTCTGGTCACCATTTCGCTCAGAGTTCACTGTACCATATGCATATTTGCTAGTTCATTGTTTTGTTCAAGCAGCATCCAGCAAAGCAACTTATACATTCAATAATATGAAGTTAGTGCATACATTGCACAGGGTTCTGTGCACAGCAATCACACATAATCAACAAGACCAGACAGAACTTATTCCTAAGGCCAAATATTAAAATATATCCATACTTATGAACGTACAGTACACAATCCCATTTTTAGTACAGTTCACCTATCAAAAATACAGATTTTCCTTGGTGTAGAGTTATATGTTTATGTTGGAATTAGATAGCAGTTTCAGTCATTTAGGCTCATGTCATTTATGAGGTCGACAGGACCAGAGGTAATTTCAATGTTTTGGATTTTGAACAAAATGACACTGGCTGAAAACAAAAGCCAATTTCTATTTTAAAATAACAGACCTTTAAACAAAACTGTGTCAACTGTACTGTCAACCATAATACTGAATCCTACATGTCTGAAAAAAAAAAACTAATACAGGAACTTAATTGTTCGTTCTAAGATCCCAGGTGCTGTAGTGTTAGCTTTATTTCACTGGAGAAACTGGCATAAACTTTGACCACAAAACGATTGTTCAAAGGGGTTTAGAAGCTTATAACAAAATTGCAGCAAATTGTTTGTCACAGGAAATAGGACTTAAAACGTTCGTACACAGCCCCTGATTTAATCTCAGTCTGTTTCGCAAACCATACGCACCACAGCAATAAATATGAATAAAACACTAGCTGGCTTTGTTTTAGAAATTAAAAAAAGAACAGACTGAAAAGGCGTTTCCTTTAACATATACGTTAACGTAGAGATGTAGAGATTTGTTTTGAGTTTTAGAAAATTTAACATGATACTCCTGTCAACCAAACACTCGGCTAAATACGAAAGGTAATACTGAAGCTGTCAAATAAATGTAAGTTCAATTTAATTCAAACAATTGAGTTATGTTTCTCTAGGGTTTTTAGTTTGTTTGTACTCAATCCACGACTTCCAACTCAGTGAATGTATATACACAGACTGGCCTTTAAACTCATTGCATACCAGACACACATTTTATAAGTACATGACAATACATTTAGGATGCCATACTAGACTCAGTCAACTATGTTATATTCAAGC
Organism: Leptodoras nelsoni; assembly: GCA_028566375.1. NCBI lineage: Eukaryota > Metazoa > Chordata > Actinopteri > Siluriformes > Doradidae > Leptodoras > Leptodoras nelsoni. Next base: position 12,605,217 of record JAOVVG010000037.1, on the reverse strand, counting down.
TTCAGGAAATATTAGAAGTGCCTCAGTTCTCATCAATAAATATTACTATTTAATTAAAATAACCTAATAATCCCAATGTTATTTATGTAAATATTTACATGCATTTTATCAACCTATACTCTTTTGTTGTAATGGCTCTTTTTTACATTACAAAAAATTGCTATCTTTCTCTGTGCAAAGTAATACGTTTTATAATTTTGCATTGTTTGGGATAACTTTTAGTGTAGGACAATCCAATATGTGTTACTGTACATCTGGTATAAGGCTACTAAGAAGGACTTTGAATTCCTCCTCATCCAAATTTGGCTAATGTTCCAAGGTGCCGTTGATTTCCCACGTGATTTGAACTTGATGCGTTTTCCAGTAAACCCTTATTCTATCTCAAATGGTTAATGAAGAAGGCACACAACAGGGGCCCATGCGCTCCATTTCTACAGCATATAGTTGAAATAGTGCTCACTTCTTATGCATCATTTGCACAGTACTGCTACATAAACCACTGTCACCTCTGTTCAAACCACATCTAATGAATGTTTCTGGCTTAAATGTGCAAATGTTGCTTTAAAAGCAATATCAGAATTAGAATATTGTGCTGAACCATATAAAGATAATCCTGTAATCCTGAACTCAAAACCTCATCTGAGCTCTTGAATATAATAGAATTGGCAAATAATGTATCATAGACTTTATCACAAGTCGTTCTTATGTAAAATTGGAGAATACATAAAGACACATTATATTATAAAAGCAAAACCCTTAAATGCTGCACCTTCTTAAAAGAAACCCGAGCTGCACAAGCATCATGCATTAATTAAACTAAAACCAATGTAACCCTTTTACACTGCTAACTGATTTTAATTCTTTTTTTACCCACAACAGGTATATACACGTCAGCCAAATACCACAAAGATGCTGGTTATCTACAGTGCCATGTCCAGAAACGCATGAACATCATATGAGCAAGTCTTTTTGGATTCATCTCACTGAATAGTCTGTTAGCTGTGGAAATACAGAATTTAGATTTGGCACTGGCATACACTTTACTTTTTTGTTTGCTCGTTTGTTGGCTGGTTGCTAGCTTGTTTTTGCTGGTATGCACAGAGTATATGCATTTTCAGAATAGCATGATTTAGGTTTTGATATTGAAACTTCTATGTACACTCCATTGATGCCTTACTCACACCTTTTCTTATCTATTACGTTTTGTTATCTGAAATAGAGGGTTATTAGACTTCTGCAGACAAGTTTCTCCTACAGGATCCTATATTCATTCCAGATTAATGTTACAATACATGTGTAACAAAGCATATTAACTTTGATAATGAAGACAGCAGTGGATTGATGGCATGTAGTAATAAAATGCAGTGGGTATTTTGTGCTTCAAATTCATATTTAGGGCATCTGAGTGTCAGAATGTCTGAAAGATTACCACTGGGAATATGGCAATAAAATAAATATATAATAAACTGAAGACTTTTTGACACAACCTCTGTTAAATTTAACCTCACAGTCAGTCTTTGCCTAGGTCTTGCAAGCCCAACGAAATAGTACACAACATAAATCAGGATTCTAAATCAAAGCTTATTAGTAAGTCCTTGGAGCACAAGGATCTGCTGCTGTTGCAGGCTAAGATACGAACTATAAATGGCAGTCACTGGGATGCAACACTGTGGGTGGTAAGGAATACACTGTCTTAATTAGTCTTAATTAATAATGAGAAATTCTGTGTCCCTAAAATAAAGCATGCCTAAAATTCTATTTTGCAGGCAGGGAAAGACTCATCTTGCATAACAACTGTGCTGCTACTGGCCAAGACCATTATGTTCAGATCCTGTTGCCTCTTGTGAGTCTGCTGGTACCAGTCACGAGTCACCTCTGTGTCATGCGTAGGGATCAGGGTCACCTATTGAGAGGACAATTAAGTTATTGGTAAATGGAAAATATTAACTTTATATTTCAGCAGTATATATTTCTGTAAAGTTCAATTTAAAATCATTTAGAACCTTTACAGTTTTATCTGAACAGAATCTCCAGGCTTAACCGTGATAATGCAGAAATATGACAACGTTTCATATCAGTTATATACCTGCAGATTGGTTCCCCACTGTGCTTTGCCTTCAAGCAGTGCATCCAGTACTCCACGGCTTGGTTCTCCACTGCTTGGGTCATTTCCACTCACTACATAGTAGGCAGCACGGACACGTTTGAAGAATTCTTGGTCTACATTTTTAGCACTGCAGTGATTTGGAATGTAGGCAAGGTCAACATAGAAAGGTGGTCCAGGAGCAGCTCCAGAGGTGGACTTCTGGTTTGAACCTAAAGGGCCAATCATAAAAAACTATGGTTACAATTTTAGGTCTAGCACTAATTCTGATTAAAGAACTTGCTGGCTTGCATACCTGTATTGCTCTTTACACCATTGACAAGCCCTTTTCCTGGATAGTTGTCTCCCTTAGAAGCCTGTGTCTCAGGCACGCGAGACATATGGAGGGTCTTCTCAGAATCTAATCTTTTAATAGAAGGGGCATGAGGTGAGGTGTCCTTGGATGTCTGTTTTACAGGTGTAGTGGACCTCCTGCTCCTTCCATCACCTTTACGTGATGGAGATGCAGACTTTTGTTTCCCTAAAGTTTTCCTCAACCCTTTGTTGGTTTTAAGATCTTTCTTCATAGGTTTCTCTGTGTGGCTTTGCCCATTTAAAACAGCCTCTGGATCTACCATGCATACATCAGGTTTGGGGGGCTGAGGAACAGGGTCTTTCATGGGGACAGGTGGGGGATCATGGGTCCTTGGAGACGATGAGTGGAGACCACCTCCACTTCCACTAGTAGCCAACGTTTTGTCCACTGGTAAATGCTCTGCATCCTCATCGGAATCAAGGTTTCCTTCAGCTGTGATGGACGGACACTCCTCTGTCTCAGGTGGTACGTCTGAGTCAGACTGAGAAGGAAGAGACTCGCTCAGAGAGGTGGGAGGAGTTTCTTCTCCTGCAAGTGATACTCCATGTCCACTTGCCATGCCACTTGCAGGACCATGGATTCCTTCCTTGCTGTCTCCATGGTGGCTATGAGAATGATGACGCTGTTGTTTGTGAGATCTCCTTTTAACAGAATGTTGTTCACGTTCATAGTCAAAATCATCATCCTTTGAGCAATCACTTCTAACTTCCTCCTCGTCCTCCTCACTGGATAAATGGTGTGGGCTTGGATTAATGAATGACGGTGAAAGTTCTCCTTTGCAATGTTTGTACAGTGAAGGTGAGTGAGAGGAGCTGGCGTCCATGCTGAGTTCAGAAGGTCGAGTAAAATCTTCCTCTGGTTTTTTAGACTTAGAGCTCTGCTCACTTGAATGAGATACGATTAGATCTTTCTGCCCTTTTAAGTCATATTCCAGCTGTTCTTTCTTTTCTTTCTCCTCTTGCTGATGTTTAGACAAATCCAATGTACTGTCAGGTAGAGCTGTCGAACATGTAGTAGTCTCCTGAGTCATCTCGGATGCGGAGGTGCTTTTTTGAATTGACTCATCTCCATCTGTTTTCTTGGAATCTTTTTCCGGCAAATCTACTTTCGCCGGTTGCTTTCTCTCCACTGTCTTGCAGTCAGATTCTTCTTTGGCCTTTTCCATCTGTTTTTTCTCTTTGCACTCATCCTTTGCTTCTTTCATATCACTAATTTCTTTACTCTCTTTCTTTTCTTCAGATGTTTCTTTAAATAGCATTTCATGCTTCTCCTCTTTCACATCAATCTTCTCATATTCGATTTTATCATCCTCCTTACTCTGCTCTTCCACTTTTCTCTCTTTCTTCTCACCCATAGTGTCTTTTCCAGGGAACGTCTCCTCCACCTTTAACTCTTTTGATTCTTTTTTCTCCTCCTGCTGGTCTGCTTGATCTTCTGGCTCTTTTGGAGCACAAACTACCTCATGATGCTTTACAAGATCTTTTTTCTCTTCTTTCTCTTTTTCTACCTCTGCCTGTTTTGGGTCTGGTAGGAATGTGGTACCAATTTCACTGGCTTTACTGGAAACTATATGGGAGTCTGTACAAATTTCTGTTGGTCCATTGGATGACTGTTCTACTGACAAATGTGATGACTCTTTCTCCAAATCAGTCTGAACAGATAGCATGGTGGAGGTGACCTCAGCAGGTTGTCCAGGCAGTAACTCTGTGCTCCCTTTCTGATCATGGGCTGCAACTCGGTCACATTCAATTCTACAAGGTAAAGTCCCTTCTTCTTGTTCGGCATCAGAGGATTCTTCATGAGAGTGTTTTTCTGATGAGTCAGCTTTCTCTAGTGGTGCAATATCAAACATAGGCAGTGAAGCAGAAGTGACTTCTTGCTTCTGAGGTGCAGTTTTGGCAGAATCAGTGGCTTTTGAGCACTGTGAGTCAGTCACTAACACATCGATTTGGTCAGATAGCTGATCTTTGTCTGATTTAATACTTGTTAATTCTTCCTCTGACTTTTCCTCTGCTGATGATACCTGGTCTTGAAGGAAAGATTTGGTCTCCTCCAATGGACTGAGTGGAGATAACCTTGCAAGACTAGATACAGACTCAGCTGTTGCAGATGGGACCTTTTCAGAAGCTTCCATGGCTTCATCTCTAGACTGTAGCCCAGAGCTTAAATAGGATGAATCTATTGCAAGAGATTCCTCTTCTTTGAAAGACGAGTACTCATATGATATACTTTCGGCATCGGTCTTCAATTGAGCACTGGGAATAGTAAAAGGGTCGCCAAAGTGCTGACCTGTAGAGTATGACGCAGAGGTCGACGAGGAATAACTGTAGGATGAAGAGGATGAAGAATGAGTTGTATCTGTCATGACAATTTGAGTACCTGCTCCATCACATTTTTTATCAGAGGTCTTCTCTGTCTCACATTCCTGCTTATGCTCACTAGTCTTGCTTAGATCAGGATGTGGTAACCTGCTGTCTTTTGCCTTTGATTGCTCAATGTCTGTGCTTTCCACCTCATGTATAGATGTAAGACCTGTTGTAAGTGTCTCACCAGAGGTTTTAGCAAAGTCTTTACTAAACGATTCAGCTGTTTCCCCCTGTAAAGGATCTTTTGAAGCTGCTGATACAACATCCTCCTTCTGGTTTTTATTAGATGAGTATTCTGCTAAACATGGCTGTTCTTGTTTTTTAGAATCCATTGCATCAGATGCAGCTTTGGATTCTTTCTCAGATATCTCTCTGGCACCCTTTTCTATTCCCAAATCACTGGCTTCATCCTCTTCACCTTCTTCTTCCTCATCCTTATCATCACCTTCTTCTTCTGCAAACATCTGTTCACTTTTGACTGTGTATGTTTCTCTGTCTCCACTTGCTAGCTGTGATTTACTGGTTAGAGAACTTGCAATACTTGTGCACTCTGATGCAAGGACAATGTCGTGTACGTGCTGCTCCTCAGGAGATGAATCAGAAACATGGCTGCTTACATCTATAGGAACTGACTCACTGGGCAGTAAAGTTGTCTCTAGTGGTGTATGTCTAACAGAAGCAATTTGGTCTTTTTTGCTATCTGATGAATCTTCTTCTACTTGCTTTGCTGACTTTATGTCCATCTTATCTTCACTTGTTCTTGTCTGACTCTCTGGTATGTTCTCAGTCTGATATGAGGTTGACTGTATCATTGTGGCCTCCAAGCTTTCCTGATGTTGTGAAACCAGCCCTTGTTTGGAAGTCGTAACATCTACACCAGGCTTCTCTGATATAGCCATTGCCTCTTCTACCTTTGAGTCCTTTTCTTTCTCTTTAGCAGTATCTGACTTTTCAGGTTGAGGCAGACTGGAAGCAGAGGGACAAGGTAGTTTTGATGACAATTCAGAGTAAGTGTCTTTTTCTTCTTTATGGAGAGAACATGTGTCCTCTCTGGCAAGTTCCTTCTCTTTCTCCTTTTCTTCTCTTTCTAATTTCTCTGATTTGTCTTGGATGTCACTGGAAGAAAAAGAACTTGGTCCGGCTACAGAGGTAGTTTTGTTGTCAGAACTCTTGTCTGCATCTACTCTCATTCTAGCTAGTTCTTCTTCCTGGTAACTCGCCTTATTATCTTGCTCAGAGCAGGTGCTGGGTCCACTAAGGACACTACTTTTCATGTCTGAGAATGGCATGTCATAGTCAACCTTGCTGAATGATACTGGTTCTTCATCACTTTGTTCGTCTATCTGGCATGCAGCTCCCTGCAGAGATGTCTGGCTAGCCCTTCTACTGTCACCTACAGTTACGTCAAGGTTTGTTTTAGAAAATTTGTCTTCGTCTTCTCTGTCCTTCTCAAGATCCTCTGAGACTGGTTTTTCATAAGGGTCATATTTAGAAGCTTCATAGCTCCATTTTTCTGGATGACAGGTCCTGCTGTCATCCATTTTCTTTTCATCAGCACCCATTTCAAAACTGTCTGGTTTTTTAAAACATGACAAGGATGTTTCTAACACTGGAGAGACCATCTCTCGCTCTCTTTCCATCTCTCTCTGCACTTCCTTCTCAGCTTTAACAATGTCTGTTGAGGAAGGCAGCACTTCTGGCTTTTTTAACTCCTCAATATGTGTCTGACTGGACACAGGCGTTGATGAGTAGAATGTTGACGCTGTTGTACTATGTTCTGAAGAAGCTATTGGAATAGATGTGGTCTTTGGCTCCATGCTTTCTTTCTCTAACTCTGGTGAAATCTTATCCAAGTCTTTCAATACATCTTTGTCATCAAACTTAGTTGCCAATTCATCTTTTATAATGCTTGCTGTAGATGGGATTTGTTCAGTGAAACTTTCCTTACTTTCCTCTAAGACCCATGGTTCTACTGACAATGGTCTTGAACCTGCTCCCCCCATGCAGATGGCATCTCCTTCATCTTCTTCAGTACTTTCTTCATTATCTGAGTACTTTGTTGGAAATTCCTGTGATGTTTTTATGCCACTCTCCATTTTTTCCATGCCTGAAAATAAAGCTCCAGTTTTAATGTCCTCAAGACACTTTTCTTTATACTCTAAATTCAACTTACTACCAATGTCCATTTTCTCTGATACTGACAGGAACGTCTCTGTCTCATACGTTGACAGGGGCTGGTCATCTCTGTGCTGTTGGGTTCTGTCTATAAGATTTGTCTGATCTTCCAGGTCTTCTGTCTCTGAGCTTGACACTGAAATTCGTTTCGTTCCTTCTAGAGCTGATTTCTCTGTCCCTTCATCCAATAGTGCTGGGATCCCTGGTTTGGGGGTATCCTCCTTTCTAGTATCTTCTGTACATGGTAAATCAAGTTTTGAATCCAGTATTTTTTCTGATCCAGATAAAGGAGTTTGCTCAGATGATTTAATGGGACTTTCTTTTGATTCAAATTCAGGTTTTGAAGCTGCATCAGATACTACAGGTTGATCCACTTTTAAAATGCCATCTGTAATGTTAGAAGATTCAGTTTTTTGCGTTTTGCTGTCTTCTATGGGTATCACTTTAGTTTCTTGATCTTTGTCAGTTACACCTGGTCTTTCTGATGTGGAAATGGGGATGTGAGCTCCTTCCATTTGAATCCCTTGTTTGTCTTTAGAGTACTGAGCTTCTTTTTCTGCTGAAGCAGTTTTCTCATTACTTGGTTCGAAGGCTTTGGATTTGTCACTTTCTATGTCTTTATCCTTCAGTTCAGCTGTTGGGGAAACTTCAGCTTTTCCTGGGACTGATTCTGTCGGTGTAATGTCTTTGATCTTATCTTTGTCTGTGGGTGTTTCAGGTGTGCTTAGTTTTTTATCTATAGACTGGTCTGTTTTGGAAAATATTTCTGTCTTTTCTGAACTAAGATCTGCTGTAGATTGGCATTCATCTTCATGCTTCTCTCTGGATTCTTCTGACTTAAACTGGGGCCCAGTTTCTTCCTTATGTTTAGACAATTGATCCTCTTTCACAACTAAATGTTTTTCCTCTGAGGGTACCTGGAAGACTTCAGGCTGGCTTTCTGTTACAGGTTTATCTTCAGATTCGGGGCCAGATTTTAATGATCCACTCAATTTTTCATCCACAGGCTTCTTTGTAGTGTCCTCCTCGCTTTGGTATGATGCATGTGTCTCATCCAGAGTTTGTTCTGCTTGGTCTTCCTTAGATTCTTGAATTTGCTTTGATACTACCACTGTATCTTTTGCTTCTATAACTGATTCAGTCTCCACTACATGTTTATCTGGGTGTTCTATTTCACCGTACATGTCTTCCTTGGTCTTTTCTTTGCATTCTACTCCCAATTTTGTTTTGTCTTCTCGCAATGATGGCTGGGATTGACTCTCGTCCATACCTTTTTCAGAGGTTATGTCTTTTGTTTCCAGACTTAATTGTTGTGTTTGAGGCTTAATGACTTCTTTCACTGTTTCTTTAGGCTCTTGTTTAATTATATGACATGCATCAACTTGTAAAGTGGACTGCAGAGTTACAGTTTCAGTAACTTGTATTTTTTTGTCCTCAATCTCATCTTCTGATGCTGTTCTAGGTTTTGTCAAAGATTCATCCAATGCTTCAACTTGTGCATGTGGAAGTACTTGCGAGTCTTGAGCTCGTTCACTGACCGCATCTGCGTCTTTCGATTCATTATCTAGTTTGGTAGGGAACTCTGCCTTTTCTGGTTTTGACTCAACTTGAGGCAGAATTTCTTTATCACCTTTAGACTCCTCATCTTGCTTAGTGATCTTTTCTGTCTTATCACACACTGTTTGAAACACCTCATCTTCTTTAGGAAGCAAATCTATTTTCTCTGATCCTGGTATTATACGTTGTTGCTGTACTATTTCTGTCTGTTTTTCTTTAGATTCTAATACTGATGCATCAGTGTCTTTATCTATCTCTGGGAGAGAAACTTGTGTATAATCTTTTGTCTCTTCCTTTTCTTTCTCATCCTCATAAAGCTCCTTTTCTTTTTCTCTTTTCTCATCTTTAATTCCAAGTGTTTCTCCTTCTGCTATGGTTTTGGCTTGGAAAATATCTTGATATTTATACTCTTCATCACCACTTGTCTTTGCTCCTCCTTTGATTATGTCTCGATCTGCTGCTAAATCTTCCATTTTCATTGTCAACTCCTCCTTTGCTGTCGCTGAAGCTGTTAAAGTGGTGGACAACTTTGCTTCTTGATATTTTTCCTCCTCTTTCACCAAAAACTGTTTCTTCTGTTTCTGTTCCTGATTCTGTAATTCTTTTTCATCAGTTTTTGCAATGGTGTCTGGTTTGTATTCTTCTGCCCTGTCAGCTTGTATTCTTTGACTTTCAGTTTCATCAATTTTAATTTCTGAGACTAGTTGTTCCTGTTCTTCCTGCAACTGTTCAGGGAACATCTTGGCTTTATCTTCCACTGGTGATAAACGAAGAGGGGAATGGGTGGCACTAGGTGGTCCAGATTGAGTAGGAGAGGCCATTTTCACAGTGCTGTCATCTGGACTGAAGCATCGATCTTCAGTTTCTGGAAAACCACCAAAATCTGAAACTACTGGTTTAGAAATTCTCTCTTCTCCAGTTGGTGAGACTGTTCTTTCCTCCAGCTCAGGAAAGGACAATGCTTTTTTGTCCTGTATAGACTCCAATGCAGTAGGCTCAGGGCTCTTAGGCTTGTCACTTTCTTTAGCTTTCTCTTGCAGTTTCTGGGATACAGCATATCCTTCTTGTATTTTTCCAAGTGAAATGTCAACATTTGGTGTTTGATCTTCATACTCATCCTCCTCATCTTCATCTCGGTGAGCAGTAATCTCAAGTTCTTCCGTTTTCCCTTCCAAGGGAAGTGGTGGGCATTCTTCTGAAGGTGGTGATTTGAAGCCTTTGTCCTCCTCCAGGGAGGATGTTGGAGAGATGGTTCCAGCAGAGTGTAGGTAGTCTTTTCCTTGAGTAGCGTCTGTTTGTGTTATGGGATGTACAATGTTTACTGTGTCCAAATCTAGTGAGCTCCTTCCAGTGTCTTCAGTCTGAGGTGCTGTGACAGATGCCACTGACTGATCCTCAGTAACAGAGGTCGGAAAAGAAGACACCTTTTCATACTCAGTGATGGATGTTGCTGACGAAACATGTTCCTCCTCTGCCAGCGGAGCAGCAATTATGCTGGTGTATAGAGAAATAGCAGGTTCTTGGATACCCATACATGGTTTTACTGTTTCTTCACCCATTGCTTGAATCTCCTTCATGCCATGGATTGCATCAAAAGATCCTGGTTGATCTGGTACAGAAACATCATATGTGCTGACTTCATATTGAAGGTGCTGTATTTTATCCTCAGCTTCCTCATGAATCTCTTCATCTGAGATTGTCTGCTCAGTTTCTGAGTAACCGGGTATGGTCTCATCCTGAATATATGATAAACTCTCTGCTGCTACAGCTCCTTGAACTGTGGGTGCAACCTCTTCCTCTTTGGCTGCCTGAATATCCTCCCCTGTCTTGTACTCCCATTCCTTTGTAACTCTTTCACCAGCAACATCTTTGATTTCTTCATCTGCAATGGCGTCTAAATCTTCTGCCTCCTCCAGCTCAGCTTTTTCAATGACATACTCATCTTCAGCTTGCTCTTCCTCAATTTCTGTCTTTATGTCTGTAAGCTCTTCTCTGCTTTTGTGTTTTTCCATTTCCTCAACTTCATGTTTTCTGTCAACTCCCTCCAGATCTTTAGTGTCCTTTGCCATCGCTTCATCTTCTTCATCCCCTATTCCCATGTCCTCTTCCTCTTCTAGTGTCTTTTTCTCAACTTTCAACACTTCTTCCTCTTCCTCCTCTTCATCTTCTATAGCAGTGCCTTCATCTTCAAATTTATCACCCTCTTGTACCTCGCACTCTTGTGCAGGTTTCTCAGGTTCTCCTTTGATCTGTGTTGGTTCTATTGCTTCTTCCTTATCTTGAGAGCTTGGTTCCTCAGGTTCTCCTGCAGTCTGAGAATCAAAGGCCTCTGCTTTCTCAGCAGTTGTGTCAGGGGCTGGTCCAAGTTCTTCTTCTACTGATATTTTTGAGGGTGCATGGCTAATTGCCTCTGGCTCAGACTCATCTACCTGCATTTCATTTTTTCTGAGCTCCTCAAAATCTTTTGTCAGATCTTCTGGAGTTGAGGGAACAGAGCTAACCTCTGCTGTTTCCTTCTCTTGCTTTTCAGACTCAACTTTCTTGGAATCTGGTTCTGCAATAGTCTCTACCTTAGTAGTCTTGCTCTTTGTTGTTTTGGGTTTCCCTTGAGTTTTTGCCTTGTGAAGAGTCTTTCTGACTTCCGGAGTGAAGGGTTTTAGATCAGGTTTGGTTATTTTCCTCAATTCTGGTTTTAAAACATCTTTACTCTTGATTTTTTTCTCATCTTTTTTCACAGAGTCGTCTTTTTTTGGTTCATGTTTATCTTTCTTGATCTCTTTCTTGATCTCTTTCTTTTCCTTGTCTTTTTTCTCATCCATTTTAGTTGCTCTTTCTTTGGTGTATTTTTTTATTGACTTCTCCTTTATTAACTTTTTCTTTTCTGTTATCTCGGTTTTTGGTTTCAATGGTCTGGTGTGTTTTTTCTCTTCTTTTTTCTCAGTTTTGATCTCTTTGACAGTTTCAGACTTTGTCTCAAGCACAGATGTGTCTTCTTCTTCAGGTTCCTTCTTTACAATCTTGGTAGGTGTGTGTGTCTTAGGGGATGACTTAAGACTTTCTTTGCTTTCAGCCCTTTGCTTTAATTTTGGCTGTTTTATAACAGAGGCTGAGAACCCGGAAGCAATGTCTTTTTGTGTAGCCACTGGATATCGCAAAAAGTCCAGGTGTTTTAGCTTTTCAAGCCCCTCAAGAATTTTATTCTGAGGAGCATTGCCAGGGAACAGAACTCTAACGATCTTCTCTGTTGGACTGGCAGGAAGCCACACCACAAGAGCTGTAATAGATGTTAAGTATGGCACAGATATTTCTCCTTCCTTTCCATTGGGAAGAATAATCCCAGTTTTTGCTTTGCTGTTACCAGCCCACTTCTGCATAAGAAATTGCATTTCCTTACTGTCTTTTACAGGATTGAGGACAAACATTTCTAACCTACCAACACCCATCTTGTGAAAAAGAGTGATAGGCTCGATTGTATTACTAACTATTCTGTAAAGAGGTTCAGGTGTCATGCCAAGCTTATCAAGGTACTGCAATGTCAGAGAGGCCTCTTCAATACTACGCTTGACTTTTAAGTTTGATTCAGATGTGCGCAGCTTCTCTGGTACATTGAAGAACACAACTCCAAGCTCTGGTGAGATGAGGTTCTTCATCCAGTCACTGTAGTTAGTTGAGCCTTGTGATTGCTCTTCCTCTTGCTCTGCTATCTTCCTTTGAAGTAGTCCATTTATACCAGGGAGATTGTCAGCACCAATGTGTGTAAGAAGAATGGAATCAATACGATCCAAATGTCTTACAAGCTTCCAGAAACAAGACCTCCTCTCAGAGCCACCGTCAATCAGAATGTTGAAGCCATTGACTGCAAACAGAGCAGAGTCCCCTCTACCACCAGGGAATATGTAGCAGCAAGGCTTGGATAGTTTAAGGAATCCTCCAGATGTAGGTGGCTCAAGCAGATCAAATGGGGATGGGACATCTACAGTCTCAGAAACGTATTCTGTGAATTCTGTGACACCTTCCATTTTGGGGAGTATGGGATCTGGATTCAATTTAAAGTCCATAACCTCCCTCAAATGTTGTCCCAGTGATGTCCAACCTGCCTCAGCCAGGCAAGACACAGTGAATGTTGCCTGCTGCCCTGGGACTGCTTTTTCCAGCAGATTAACAACCTACATTGTGACAAAAAGAGAGAGATCAGGATGAATACCTACCCTTAGACCAATAAGAAACATCAGTTCAATTATTTTGATCAGTTCTATAATCTGTTGTATCAGTCATATGAGTTTATACAGCACTGTACACTGACAATACATATCCACAGGCCCATTTGTTGCAATATACTAAGTATTCTTTTTCACTGCTGGTGGGTATTTTTGTAACATTTACATAGGTGTTCTCCACCATTTAATCCCTCACCTTATTGGCTTGATGCTCAATAGCATGCCAAGTTTCAAATGGGCATGTACCATTAATGAATTGCAAATTTATTTATTTATATTTGCCAATGTACCTTAAATCCAAACATATTGCTCATTTTATCAAGGACACTTGCCATTTAGGTGCAGCCATCTATTCTGACAGAAACATTTCCTACTATTCTCTACCCCATATATCAGTTGAGAAGGACCAACATAGGAATAAATTTAATGGTGGACCATTCTCAGCACAGCAGTTACAGTGAGATGGTAGTGTGTGCTGTGGTAAGTATGATAAGTGAGATGAGGGTATTGGGTGAAGCAGTGATGCTGGGGTCTTTTAGACACCTCAATATCACTACTGGGTTGAGAAGTGAAAATATCCAGCCAGCATCCACCCTGTGGTCAGAAAAGTATTGACACAAATTGTATATGAAAAAGATACACTATACTCTGACTCCACACCTACAGATTACACCAACAATGTAAATGACCAGAAAAGGAGAGTTTAAAAATCCCGTCTACACTGTTATGTTGATACACTTGTACCACTAACATGTCGCTGTTATGTCTGCATCACTGCTGTACTGAAAGTGATGTACCCAAAAATATTTGGGTAGATAGTGGTCCTTTCCAGTAATGAACATACAGCTGACAAATTCTGCACAACAACAGATGTTCAACAGTCAGCGCAACTATTTCATCAGTGTATCTGGTGCAGAATATGAGTACCCAATGAACAGGAACTTTCTGATGTATTCTGTTCAATGCTGAATTAGATATGAACTGAAGACTCAATATTAAATGTCTCTGACTTACCCCAGGATCAGCCAAGAGATGTGAGACGGCTTGATGACTAAACACCCCAGTTTGAAGAACCAGGTCACCTTGGTCCGAGTTCTGCCCACTCAGGACCAGTAGTTTGTGCACAGCTGGGGCAGACACAAGAGACCGGATCTAGGACAAAGATAGAAACACAAAGGGTACTGCTTTGACTTTGCATTTTAGCAAGTCATATATACTTTGTAACTCCCAAGTTTGTGTTAATCAGAAACACTTGTAGACAATTTCCACAAAACTCTACCATGAGTAATAAAAACTACCTCTGAAAGAACTGTATCTTCTGATGGATTGACTAAGACAACCGTTTCAAGTACATCACTTCTGTGGTGTAGAGTTCGTTGGCCTGTAAGAAACATACACAGATTTTAACTGCTGATTGATAATCAAGTAACATCAAAATAAAAAATGTGATTGTCCAACTTTTGGAAGTTTAATTCAGTCATAGATATTCTTACACAGAATGTGTATTATCCTCTTGTAAAGCCATAGAACGTATACTACTTTCCTTTAAAAAGATAGACATAAAACATGCATTTTATACATGTAACAAGTCTTGTATACTAAATAATGCATGTACACTGATCAGGCATAACATTATGACCACCTCCTTTTCTCTACAATCATTGTCCATTTTCTCAGTTCCACTTACCCTAGAGCTGCACTTTATAGTTCTACAGTTACTGAAGTCCATCTGTTTCTCTACATACATTGTTAGTCCCCTTTACTCTGTTCTCTAATAGTCAGGACCCCCACAGGAGCAGCACAGATCAGGTACTATTTGGGTGGTGGATCATTTTCAGCACTGATTCTCAGCACTGATGTGGTGGTGGTGTTAGTGTGTGTTGTACTGGTGTGAGTGGGAGTGGATCAGACCCAGCAGTGCTGCTGGAGTTTTTAAGTGAACACAGCTTTTTTCAGAATTTATTTGTAGCCTTCAATGACACAGCAGTTTTGAAAATCAAAGCAACATCACTTTCTACACGAGTTGTCCACCTTAATTATAGATGTGACATAGATTTTTTTTTTCTTCTTTGAGAATATCAGTGTGGTCACTCCTACTAACTCACTCATTATCTAAGCTGCTTATCCTAGTACTGGGCAGAAGGCAGGGAAACACCCTGGGCACCGCAGTGCAGAAACACAGACACACACATTCACATAAATGATCTAGGATCTAGGAGCAACTTAGTATCTCCCATACATCTGACTGCATGTTTTTGCTCTGTGGGAGGAATCCAGAGCCCCAATGATGAAAGCTACACAGACACGGGAAAAGAACAGACAGAAAGAACCCTGGCTACCTGGCCAGGGAATTGAACCCAGGTCTTTCTTGCTGTGAAAACAGCGCTACTGCTTTCAAGACAGCCACCACCATGCTACCCATGTCAGTGAGGTATTTGTGCTAATATTTATTATTCAATTGTTACAGTTATTGCATTTTTAAAGTTTTTTCTTTAAACAATACTCATTCATTCGTAACAGTCAACGTTACCAATTATTATCTGTAAGAAACAATTCAAGGCCATAATAATAATAATTCAAGGCCTGAGTGGTTAGATGTGTTAGCTTTGAACCTAGAGAATCATCCTGGTTTAAATTCCTGTATTTTGATGGCCACCTAAGGTGTACAGTTCAAGCTAGGAGCTTTGAATAGTATAAAAAGTACTAGAAAACTCTCACTCAATCATCCATATGTCCACCGTCCTGCCACCACACCATGTCCTCCATTCACACTGGACTAATATGATTGTTCTGTAACTAATCAGTGCTGTTACATCAGATAAACATGTTCCACAGTGCTTCTACAAAAGAGCCATTTCTCCAGCACATCAAATAATTGCACCGCAGTCCTACCTCAATTGACCCGTTTGATATAAATATCCACTCATGAACACTCAAAACGGGAGCACTATGTTAAAATAAGCTCAAACAGAACAGTGGCAGAACACAGACCAAGCCACTGCACTGCTCCAGATAGTTTGCTCCAGATATAATCACCCCAGAGGAAGAGGCCTATGGAAGTTGGGAATGAAATCGCCTCATCTGACGTGATTTGACGAAATGGCTTCTCGTAGCATTATCTGAAGGCATAATGTCATATGTGCATTTTTGCTTATGCAAATTATAGACCTTGTGGTGCATATTGTACAAAGAATTGCATATGTTTTAGCTCTTTCACTGCAGAGTCTAATGATTTCTTCGATGACAAGGTCAGATTGAGGATGATTATTGAGAGCATTGTGCAATTTACTGCCCTCTTAAACACCTACAAAGACCATATATTAGGCCAAGGCCTTCTGGATATTCTGGAGCACATAATGTTTATCTCTTGAGGAAGGAGTTTATTGTAATCTCATTTTCACAAGTCTGCTATTCAATCTAGATCCAGAGTAGTATTAGAAGAGACAGATGTAGCAATAAATTATAAATAAAAAACTCCACCGGAGTTTAGTTAACTATGATTTTTAATTAGTCATATCATTAGCTAGTATCTGACAGCACAACAAAGCATATGTCTTCTTTCACCACAACATGTCTCTAATACTTACTGGCCATCCAACATTTTCATGGAATCTAGATTTAACCTTCCTTTAACCTTAACTGTCCCTTCACAAGCAACAAATGTCCTAGTTTCATAATGTAATCCTAGTCCTGCAACTTGGCAGCAATGATCAATTCTGCCATTAATACAATTAAAGCCTATAAGTTCATTTGAGCTGTGTCTCTGAAACTAGGCCTAGCACCTGGGTGAAGATATAGCCATGCCTTTAGGAACTGATATGAAAACCACACTCTCTACATGTATACTGTATGTCATATAATAAGGATACATTATTCTGCCAGTAAACTGAAATGACTCAGATGCCTTCTCCACTGTTTTACCAAACCTCGTGCCGTATAGACATGTGCCAGCCAACACAGGAAGACAAGAAAGACAGAGGCAAGACAAGACAATTTATCAGCAAGATAAATAGGAAAGACATGATACAATGAATCAATTAGAGTGCACAACTAAATACAGAAATGTCCAAAATGGTGACAAAGTAGACAAAAGAGAGAACATACTTGCCACACTACCATTGTTTCTTAGAGACAAAAACTCCAGACTCAACCTAAGCTAAACATGAGCTCATAAGCCCTAACTCAACAAAATTACCTCACTTTTTTTCTTTCTTTCTTCTTTACGCTTCACTGTCTATTGTTAAAACCTAATAGGTACTAAAGAAGAAAAGTTGGAGGCATTCATTGGAGTGACAGTGAGAGAAAGTACAGAAAGCTTAACGTAATTATGCGTTGATTTAAAAAAGCAGCGCCAGAAACTTATATTAAACAATAACTCTCTTATAATATCTTGAAATCCCAATCAGAAGTCACTAAATTTGGCTACTTTATTTCACTGCTTCAACTGAAACTAGCATGGTAATATGTTCAGCTGATTCCTTATTGACAAGCAAGTTTTATGTATATTTCATAACCTAATACATACTATTACTATAAAATGTATCATTTTCAGCTGAATTATATTCAAACACACAGAAGCCCCAGACAAGATGTAAAAGTAATACCTTTTCTTTGGACTGTTCTGTATGCTTGGCATTTGCACATTACAAACTGTAGTATCTTAACAGATGGTCTTTATTGATATAAATAGGTTGGCAGGTTTGACCAATTTTGACGTGATTTGTGTATAAACCTTATCATCCAGTAGGACTAGCACAGCAACATGCTGTGTGGCAGTGAGGACAATGTTGGGTGGCACTGGAAATGCTCTGAAACCGAATTAACATTTTGTTAATGGTTATGCAAGTGTCACTTTCCATTACAAGGCGCTACAAATGAAGACTATAACAGTAATAGGCTGGAATACTCAATAAAATGCTTTTCATGATTTATATCGATTTTGAAGATTGTGCCGAAGAGCACTTGATTTCATGCACACACTCTGAAATAATCCACATCTGAAATAACTGAAAGACATCCTGTATGAGACTATGCACCTTGAAGGGGACTCAATAAGGGAAATCATTTTTAACCTATTATTTTCTACATTTGCCTCCCATGTCTTATCACTAAGGTAATAAAGATTTTTTTAACTCTTAAATAAAACAGAATGAATGAACAGTAATTGCAATAGCAGCCACATTTCAGACAGTTTTTCCTGAACTTTAATAAGCCAAAACCTGAGCCAAGAAACTGTTCTATCAGAAAAAAAAGAATATGCAACTATGCATATCAGTAATAGACACAGGAATGAAACCAGGCTTTAACACTCCTATATGGGATGGATCATCATTAAGGAATAATTGTGCAGAGGATTTTGATACTAAACAACCAACAGCAGCTAATGATTAACATTACATAAACTGTAGGGATCAGAATCGTATATTAATGACTAAAGGGTGCAAGGCTATGCATGGTTAATTGTATGCCTTCATAAGCAGCTGAGACCTAAGATGTAACAATAATACCAGTCAGCCAGTGGGAGTGGTCCTCACTGCACAGTGCTGCAGTGCTCAATGCAGGAGAGACGCCCGCATACAACAGACTAATACTGGTGTTCAGCTATAATGCCAGTTTGTGCTATTTCCCACCAACACAGTCAGTCGCCCACTTATAGGGATGAAAGACAAAATTATTTGATGTGTGTAATAGAGGAGATCGCTTAGAAAGAGAGAGAGTGGGAGAGAGATAAAGAAAGAGAGAGATAGATAGATGTTTTCACATCACTGTGACCAAAGGGTCTCAGCATCTCTCACAGCAAATAGAAACGCTGACACAACACATCAGATCACTCCAGCACCTCAAAGACAAGCATGCTCCCCCTACGGAGATTTTATTACAGAAGTAAACTTCTGTAATAACGCTCCAATCCATTTAATGTGTTCAAAACAGCAACCTACTGACTGTAATAAATGGTCCTTGCTGTTTGAAAATGGCACTTTATTTTTGCCACCTATGACATGATGCTGGATGAGACTAAACTGATAGTTGTCTAGATCTTCTCCAACCCAAATGTTGGGGAAGGTTGGGTCTTTACTGTTGCCCAGTAATTTGTATTATGACCAGATACAAATTGTTTTATATGTGCATGAAATTCCAGATAGGTATCCGTCAGGTCAAGCACCTCTGAGCTCATTAATCCCTCAAAGAGTGCCCCAAGAAGCTGCTCCTAATGCAGATTAAGGAATAATCACAAAGATGCAGTTGCTAATGTAATGGTTATCATTTAGTAGACTAAGTGTTGGCAAAGAGGTCATGTTGTGTCTTTGATTTCCCCCAGCTGTAAGTAGACCGTGCAGAATGAATGACTCAGTAGAGCCAGGGCTCTGACTGTCCCTGTCTGTCTGTTCCCCCTGTGTCCCAGTTTAACACCGAGTCTGGCAGACATGCCCTACCGGGTCTTTTCAGCCTGCCATGTTAACTTTATCACAAAGTCTAATACGACATGAAGCTGATGCATCTGAACAGACAAACAGGGTGCAGTGGATGCAACGATGACAAACAGAAATTCAAATGCAGGTCATCATAGCTCCAAAAAGAGCTGCTGAACTCAGAGCTCAGGACTGATACCCTTTCTGGGTCTATCAGGAAGTGCACCGAAGTGTCCCGAATATAAGTTCTTCCCAGCCCTGCCCACAAGTTTCCACTAGCCTTTACCACCAGTCTGGCACTCAGGATTGCAGTGAGGTAAATGGATCTGAGACCAAGAGTGAAAACTTACATCTAGCTTCTAGATTCGTTCCTTCATGTGAATGATTTTACAAAAACACATAGTCAGTGTGTCATACTCTGGGTTGAACCTGGTCTCTGGAAACTTGGTTTCTAGCTCGGTTATTTCTGCTGATCCCCAACCAGATTTCCTACTTAGGCTGTCTTAACCTTGATACAACGCTGCTCTCGGGTCAGTATAAACTGACCCTTTATAGGCATCTCTGTTCCCTAGCCACCATTTACTGTAAGGCAGAGCAATGAAACTATGACTAAGTCCCTAGTGCAGTGCTGATGTGAGCTGGTACTCCCCTGCCAATTATTTCGGGTACTGCCAACACTTCAGGTGGCACCATGAAAGGTGAAATATGAAAGACCTGCTTTAACACTCATAAAAAAAACACCCATTTAGAATGAAAACAGATTATTAAATGGGAATGATTACTAAATGATCATCTAAGTAGCATGACATGCAATGCAAATGTTATTAGTAAGTGTAACATTAACATAGCACTTATGTTGGATGGATTTCTTGAGTCTTAATTAGAATAACCTAGAGGGGGAAATCAACACAAGCATGTGTGTCATGCTTGGCGTCTCTTTGTTGGATTGAACGCTGCGACGCAGACAGAGATGAGAAAGCACTGGGGGTGCGATTTACGCTGAGTCACTGACCACCCGATCAATACCCGGTATTATTTTGATTTTTCCACCGGATTTCAACTATGCGACGCGACGATAATCAATAGCGCACCCGGATGTTACACTTTCCACTGAACTGTTCATTTATATATAGGCTATACAATACACATATACATATTACATATAGGCTCATTTATTTTTCTGTTTCCAGGGATAATAAAGAAACATTTTCCACGCAGTACAGCCCACACACACACACACACACACACACTAAACAAACTAAATACCTTTAAGCAGTGTAGAGTCTCTGCGCCTTGCTGCATTAGTGCGTCATTCGGGATGTTTGAGTCAGAGGATAGCCAGCTCTTCTGAACAGCACATAATCACTTTATATCAACTCCTACAAGTCTCTGGCAAAGTCATGCAGCATTCCTAACATTATGCATTTCTTACATAACTGTGTCTATGAATCTGAACTTGAATGTGAATGTGGTCAGCCGGCCGAGCGATCCTAAATCAATCCGTTTAGTTTGGATAAAGCGACGAGCTGGCACGCGCCTCTCGCGCACTTCAGCAGACAGTCTGAAGGTTTAATGACTTAATCCTTACTTCAGGACTGATGCAGTGGCTAAAATGCGGTCACGGATGGATCAAGAGCAGGCGTCTGCATTTAACGACGTCATTGTGTCAGTAGCCGGACAGTGTCAGAGAGAGAGAGAGAGAGAGAGAGAGAGAGAGATTCACTCGGCATCCGCAGTCATGCCACAACAACGCCCGCTTTGTGACAAAACTGCAGACAGAGCGCGTGCACACAACTACATACCGTTGCTGATGCGGGCCACTTCCGCAGCGGTGTCCTGCCGAGCCACCGGCGAGTGCTGTGCGGAGTGCGTGCAGGTCTGATGAGAGAGGAAGGCAGTGAGGGAGGGAGTGTGTGAGGGAGGGAGGAGTAGATGGGAGGGAGGCTGGAGAATTGGGATATGGCCACAGCGCCATAAAGTGACATAGTTGCAATACAGCTGCAGCTTGTGCTGCTGGGAAGTGGGAGATGATCAAAATCACTCAGGTACTACACTAAAAAAAAAAAAAGCATTTGCTCAGAAACTTTTAGAAAACCGCCCAATTAAGGTCATCTTGCAGTGTCACATGTCAACCTGTTACAGTTCATTTAACTCCTTTATTTGTACTGACTTCACACCTGCCATGTTTAAAGGAGCGGTGTGGAGGATTTAGTGGCATCTAGCGGTAAGGATGAATAGTGCAAGGAACCCAATACATTACATTACATTACATTACATTACA
>JAOVVG010000037.1:12452154-12467120 GCA_028566375.1 Leptodoras nelsoni | reverse complement strand
GTGGGAGGAAACCGGAGTACCCGGAGTAAACCCACACGGACACAGGGAGGACCCAGACCGCCCCACCCGGGGATCGATCCTGGGACCTTCTCGCTGTGAGGCGACGGTGCTACCCACCGTGATGCCCAATTAATTAATTAATTAATTAATGTTAGTGTAGTTTATGTTGATGTAAAGCTTTGCTTGCTTTTGAAAGATTCATTGTACATGTCTAGTCTGAGATGAAGCTGACACAAAGTCTTGTCTGCATGTGTGATCCAGAAAACTTCATGATTAACTATGATTAATCTTGTAGACAAGTAGCCCAATAAAATGAGGTAGAATCCAATCCAACCAAGTAAACTTCACAAACAGTCGAAGGTCTTGCTCACGAGACCAAAACTGGTATCTTGCTAATGTATTTCCATCAGTAGAGTACTGGTACATTTGCAAGGGCCCAGATTTGAACTCTCAGTCTTCTGATTAATAACGCAAAGCCTTAACCACCCCTACAGAGATGACTTTCTGCTGTCAAAGTTGGTTCTGGTCCAACACTAAAAATTTGCTAGTCTGAAATTGAGGGTTTTGTTATGTTAACATTTAAGTCAAGATATTTTATATGACCACCAATGAAAATGTAAACACACTGAGTGGTTGTTTCTTCCATGTTGCTGGTTGTCATTATCTATGACAATGTTTTTGTGCTATGTGGAGCGAATTAATGATTTGTACTGAAAGCCACAAGTAAAACATATAAAATCGTCCAGGAGTCTTATTATTTTTAAGCCACGTGTCATTGTATTATGTAATGGTCCTGCTCTCAAACTGGTAGAAGCATATTTTTCCTCTGTTGCATTTTGTACACTGTTTATCATAAGATTATGATTTGTTCATTCCAGACACCAAGCATGGAAACTTGACTCCATTGCACAGAAACCGATTAGTTGTGTGGAAAATAAAGGAATGACTAATTTAATGCGGTAATATGAGCTGAACTTTGCACTTGTGCTTGGCTCAGAGATGGATAGTTGACACTGGTTTGATGTTTGATGTTGCATTTAACTGGAATTTTGTTTACACAGCAAAGACATATGGTGTCCTGCTTAGGCTGGTTGTGTTCTGGCATTATGCAAGTACCTCTTGTGAATGTTTTTTCCCTTTCTGTAAATAAAAAGAATATTAACCTTCTCATAGACAATGTTTGGTTTTTGCAGTCTGTTGAAACCAACAGTTTATCAGTGTTTCTATAAATATCTGCAACTACAAAGCCGAATGTGCTAACTAATTTTTTTTTCATCGTTACAAGCTTTTAGCCTCATCTGAGACATGGCTGGAGGTTTGATGCTCTCCAGACTTTGGCTTTGCTGTAGTGCTACCATTAACATTCCACACAGTACAGGTTGGTTAAGAGGCTTTTAAGCCAAATGTGTAAATGCTTGTGTCTTCAGCTCTGTTTCACATTTTGTGTACTCTTTGGATATTGTGAGATTCTTTTTTTGCTTTTTTTAACTACACCAGTTCATTTTGATTCAATTCTGAATTCAATTTACAACTAAAATGTTACGCTTGAGGTTTTTTTTTTATATTCTCTTCAGAGTGGCAATTAGCATAAATTAGCATCCTTTTCTTTAAGGATCTCCTTAGTTTTCTGCCATACTAAATATATATACACACAGCTGACAAATTAAAGGAAAAAAACAACATAACGTGTTAGTAAGGTGTTCAACTCAACTCTTCTGGAGCAATAGACATGATTACTCTTAAAGATATTCCCGCATTTGGTGTTTTGATGATGATGGTAGACAGCACGGTGTAACAAGTCAGTCCAAAATTCTACTATAGGTGTTCAACTGGGTTGAGATCAGGTGACTACATAGGCAATAGAATATGATTCATCATTTTCATTCTGATCAAATCCTTCCATAAGAGGATCCATGAAGAGGAGATCTGACAGCTCACACGTAACACACATTGAGGTCTTCCGTTTACCTTTTGGCATTCTTTATGGACAGTTGCTTGAGAGTCAAAAAAGAGTTGATTTTTTTTATTTGCACGTGAGCTTTCTTTGGGCTAGGTGGTGATTATGTGTGCCATTCAGCACTTTGTCTTTTTGTTTCAAGATTGTACTCATACACCCATGATTAATCTCCGGTGATTGCTCTGGTAGCTTGTCCATAACATTTCCTCAACGTTTCAAGAGTTTCTAATGCACTTCTGCGGATTTTCCCACAGATTTTGATTGCATACCGTTCATCCAGACTTACTTGCATTGTTCCAGGGACGAGGCTCTTCAGCAGGGTTTGACAAAAACAAAGGCTAAAATGCAAATGAACCATTTATCTGAGATCACACTGTAACTGACTTATTATACTCATTACTTTCTGGACAGACAGACATACTGTATATACAGCGATCAGGCACAACATTATGACCACCTCCATTTCTCTACACTCATTGTCCATTTTCTCAGTTCCAATTACCATAAATAGGCACTTTGTAGTTCTTCAACTACAGACTGTAGTCCATCTGTTTCTCTACATACTTTGTTAATCCCCTTTATTCTGGTCATGACCACCACAGAACAGGTATTATTTGGGTGGTGGATGATTGTCAGCACTGCATTGTCAGACCCTGGTGGTGTGTTATTGTTTGTTGTGCTGGCACGATTGGATCAGACACTGCAGTGCTGCTGAAGTTTCTAAACACTGTGTCTACTTACTATCCACTCTATTAGACACACCTACCTAGTTGCGCCACATTGATGTAAAGTCAGAGACGGTAACGCATCTGTTGTTGCACAGTTTGTGTTAGTCATCCTCTAGTCCATCAACAGCAGTCACAGGATGCTACCCACAGGACACTGTTGGCTGGATATTTTTGGTTGGTGGACTATTCTCAGTCCATCAGTGACACTGAGGGGTTTACAAACTCCAGCAGCACTGCAGTGTCTGATCCAATCCTACGAGCACAACACACACTAACACACCACCACCACATCAGGGTCACTACAGTGCTGACAATCATCCACCACCCAAATAGTACCTGATCTGTGGTCCTGTGACGTTCCTGACCACTGAAAAAGAGCATAAAAAGGCTTAAAAGTCCACAGAAAAACAGATGGATGTTTCTAACTCCTTTATGCATCCATACAAGTAAGACTTTAGGCTGTTCTTGGCACAAATTGGGATTTTATCAGTATTATGAAAGATGCAAGGCTACAGTTGAATAGGTTCAGGATGATGAAAACATTTACTAAACCTTATTGTTGGTATGCTTATATATTCTTTTTATTTGAATTGACTTCATTGTACATTGACTGATGTAGTTATAGAAAACCTTTAATGCTTGCATGTCTTAATAAAAATATGTTTAATTCATTACATAATTCCCAGTTTGCTGTGGTCCAGCGCTTATCTTAGAAGACATAAGTGCAGAAATTGAGTAAAAACCATAAAATGTAAATGTAGAGCGGTTATACACTGAGATGGAAGAAAATCATCATATTATATTAAACATAATGTCGTAACTGGATGAAATATATAAACAGCATTAGATCATTCAAACAACATGCTAGTGCAACATGCAAGTATTGTCTTAAACACAAAGTCTTAAATTCTTTATATACATATAAATGAATAGCATGAATGCTTTAAAAGCAAGACATAATGAAATGTGTTCAGGTAAAGCATTAGGAAGATCCAGCTTTGTGTCCTGTAGATTTTATTTCTCACCCTCCATTAAACACTAGTACAAAGAAACATTTATTCCCACATTCCGCAGGATGTAATTATTCCAAGTAGAAGGAAGGTTTTGTTTTAAAGCAAAAACATCTAATCTTTTAGATAAGATTTTTTGGACACCATTTCTTGTTCACCTCAACACCTCTCCTTTACTGCCTTTTCCTTTACTATTGGCATCCAGCCTTTTATTTCACCAATGGCCATTTTTGAGACAAGGACCTTGTAAAAGTAATAAATATTTATTCTGAGGCTGATCTGGCCCTCTGCATCATAAAACATAAATAGACAAAATTGATAACCAGAAATAAGTATGTCTTAACACTAATAATAATGTCCTGGAACTATATTGACCTGGACCATATTAAAATAGTGCATAACAGTCCACTAAAAGGGAACAGGGATTTTCCCCAAACATTATCCAAGTAGATCTAGTGTATGTACAACTTCTGTCTCAAAGTGGCAATGAAACAGCTGTCCTTGGAATTTTCTCTATCAACATCAACTAGTCCATCAGAAGCCCTGTCCTGGGTCTGATCATCATTCTAACAGTCTTAAAAGATTGTCTGTCATGGGTTAGGTAGTATTCACTGGAAATATTATGCCACGTGCCCCAAAAGATGCCATTTCGCACTCCTCTATATCTTGTCTCATAATATTTCCCATTCAGGTTTGCAGCCATACACGCATCAAACCACCAACCTGAGCTATAGTAGGATCCACAGTTTCCTGAGGTGTACTGATCATTGTCCCTATCTGGAGTGGTGAAGTTCTTTTGGTTGTGGTTGAACATTTTGCTGTACTGCATAGCATCTCCGGCTGTGCCTGAATAACCTTCTATTGTCAGCCTGTAGTATTGGCTTTCATTGGCTACATAGAAGTGGTTGTACTGGGCAAATTCCTTAATTCCATCTAGGTCTTCAAGTTCAATGCGCAGTACCATGGGTTTAGTCGCTGTCAGCCAGTGGATTTTGTCATTACCTAGCCAGAACTCACCTGTTAAGTTACCGAAACCATTCTTATAGTCATTCCAGGTACGATTGAAGCTGATGCTTCCATTGAAGCGATGCTGAATTAATGTCCAACTTCCACCAGAGGACTTCATGTCACAGAAGACAGGGAAAGTCCTGCTCCCTGATCCTTTTGGTGACACATTGTAGATGCCACTTGTTGGATTTCTCGTGATGAAGTCAGAACAGTCTTGGGAGGGTTTGTCTATGAGTAGTGGAAACTCTGGTTAGTTTTTACTAATTAAATTATGTTCTAACATTTAGCCATGAATGACACATAAGGAATAAAACACGACAGGGTGTGCTAGTATAGGAAAACAATCCAGAGTAGGGTGATGTGATAAGACCCAACAGAAAGTGTCATTTTACCACTAGTAGTGTTAGTAATGTAAGGTAGTTTTTTCCCCAAAATAACACATACTGAAGTGTTTTAATCCTATTATACCATAATGATTTGTAAACCATTATTTTTTTAATTTAAGAGTAAAGGACATATCATGCCTATCAATTGTTTATGGTTACAGTATATTTAATGCTGTGGAATGTCCACATGACTAGTTATCACTTAGTTATACTTACCCTCTTAATTCCCACGGAAGCAATTAAGGTGTACTTAGTTTTTCACACATGGATTCTCCATTTTGGTTTAATTTTTGTTAAATAAATAATGACATTGTGCAATCTGTTGTGTGTTGTTCATCTGAGGTTGTATTTAGCTCATTTCTAATGAGACCTTCTAAGGACTAAATATTTTAATATGTAAAACCATATAATTCAAACAGGATGTGCTTACACATGACTGTAGAAATTGTAACATATTAGAATGATTACATTCATTGCATGCCACTTGTAGCACATCCAGATGTATCAGTGTTCTTCAGAGAACAGTAAATTGGAGGCAAGAAATATGCATGTGCAAAAAACATGGTAGCATTATTTATACATTGTTTATTGTGCTTCATAGTAACTTTTTAATCGAATTATTCTACACTTCATTATTAGCTCCCATTCTGTTATAATAGATAAATAGTAAACAATAGTATGTCATCCAGTTTTTATCATTTATTGATCCTTGCAATGAAGAACAGGCTCTCCTATCCAAATTCTAAGCAAGGTGTTAAACCAGCAGTAGGGCTGGACAACAGCTGTTGGTGGCTATGTTTATATTATATAATTTCCTGTTACCTACCCTGATTGTTTTCACCTTAATATTTAAGTTCTTGAGATACACCCATCTCCAGATGAACTCTCCCCCAGTTGACAGTTGTAATTAATCAAGCTCTGACATTAAAACAATCTCTGACATTCTCAAGTACTGCAGGCTTTGGGTGCAGTGAGCAGGCATAAATCATTTTGCCATTGTACTGTAAATAATTTTGAGCCCCAGCTTTCAGTACTCATCAGTTTTATTGTGTAACCATGTAGGCCTTGCATTAAGCTAATCTAATACAATAGATAATGTTTAGGCATGTGAATGTTTTAGGATAATTTAAGGCCTTTGATGCATAATTATTCAAAGATCAAAAAGGAGCAACACATTCCTTACCTCTGTCATTGTTGGACGATTCACGGCTGTTGAGTGTTGACTGAGGAGTTGGACTGAGATCACACTGACCATGACAGTTGCTGCGCAGCTGCTTATCTAACCCCTGTCTTTCATCCATGTCATTAACAGTGAGTGGTTTCTTGTTATGCCCATTCCTGGTGTTCCCAGCTGGGATTTTGTGTAAGGTTGCCCCAGTCATCCTGTTTACAGAGTTCGCGTTATTGTTATCTATTGAATGCCCTCGATCATTATCTTCGACTGAGTGAGCAGATCCTAAAGGAGTTTTTCTATATTTGACAGGAGCATTGTCTGATGATGGGGTTACACGTTTCACCTCTGTACTAGCCTCAACAGTGTCCATAGCAACAGTGTTTGAGTCTCTAGCTCTGTTTTCACTGGTGCTTTCTACAGACGTGGTTGACATCTTTGAGCCTGTAATGGCCTTGACTATGTCCATAACGATAGGCATTGAGCCAGTTGCTCTGTTTTGGATGTTATCCAAAGAGCTGGTTTGAACATCTGGCTCCACACTGGACACTTGATCATCGCTTGCACTCTGCAACTCTTTGTTTCCCATGTCACTATGAGATCTTTTGGACTCCATTTCCTGGCTGGGGCTTTTGAGTTTCTGATGGACATCAGAGGCAGGGTTTTCTCTGTTTATATTTGCTTGATCCACAATACCCTGTGTTGCCAAAGTGGACTTGACTGATTGACTCATCTCATAGGCTGTGCTATTTAAGTCATTATTAGGGCTGGATACAGTTATAGAATCAACGTGTGTTGTCCCATTATTCGTCAAATAATCAATCACTCCATTTGTGTTTTTTGGCTCTCCTGAGCCAAATGCTGTACTGTCATTTCTAGGTCTAGGATTCTTACTTAGACCTATTCCAGGGGGGCTGGTTCTTTCTGGTTTATTTGTGATTTCTTGCTTCTCTAGCCTCATAGAAAGAACTCTAGTGGGTAGATGCCTGCCACTTGTCATCACATCACTTCTCAGAGATGTAGTATTGTTCCTCCTTAGTGGCTTTTTTCTTTCAGTGTCTATATTCATGGGTTTTAATCTCTTAATCCATCCTTTCCTTGGTTGTGTCATGTTAAGTTTTGATTTTGGCAGAAACCGTCTATTGAGTAGGTTATTATTACTCCTCAGACTGGGAGTTGTACCACTTACATCAAATGTAAAGTCAGAGATGGGTGATTCTCTTGTTTCTCCTTGGCTTACAATATCAGTTGTGTGATCGTGGTTTGGATACATTCCAGCCTTTCTCGCAGAAATTGTGCCATGTTTCATTGGGTGTTTAGAGGTATAGTTCATTGGTTTTTGATCTGTGGCAAGAGATCTGTTTGAAACGGGCGTTCTTGGTGTCTCTAGTCGACTGACTGTCGATGATTGCGGCATTTCTAGTGGACTGTTTGTCTCAACTTTGTTAGGTATGTTTAAATCCATTTCAGGCTTTCTATCCTTGTCTGTCCCAGGTTGGAATGGGTTTTTAAAGCTACCACCCAGTGTTCCTGGATATGTCTGATTTACTTCAACTGCATGGGTTTTCTCTGAGATGTCTGATTTTGGTGTTTGGAGTCCACTAACTGTACCAACGCTATTGACTGGGTATGGATCAATTACAGCATCACTCTCTGAATCTGTGCCAGTTCTGAATTGCTTTTTACTGTCTAGTATTTGTTGATTTCTTGGACTTGCATCAACTATGCTGTCAGTTAAGCCAGGAATGTGTGATCTTGATGTCTCTTTTTCCATGACTATCTTAACATTATTTACTGGGTTTGAACCCACTCTTGCATCACTCTCTGAATCTGTGCCAGCTTTGCCCTGGTTTTTACTGTGTACTATTTGTGGATTTGTTGGACTTACATGAACTACGCCATTAGTTATTCCAGAAATGGGTGATCTTGATGTCGCTTGTTCACTTACTGTGTCTGGTGAATTAAATTTTAAGTCTTTAAGTTTTAATTTTGCATCTGTGTCAGGTTTAAATGTATTTTTAGACTTAATTTCCAGTGGTTGTGGATTTATTTGACTTACATTAACTGAGGTATTAGCTCTGCCTGTGATGGATCCCATTAACGTCTTTGGTCCTGTGATTTTGTCATCTGTGTTAATTGAGTTCACTTCAGGACCCCTCTCTGCATATGCTCCAGGTTTTAATGTTTTTGGCTTGGTAGGGCTAGCATCATGATGGTTCTTTTCCTTTTTTTCATTGTTTTCCAGTTGCTCTGTTCCTACATCATCATCATGATCATCATCCTCTGTAACTGTAGCAACCACATGATATTCAGGGATACTCTTCACCTTGCCTTTTGCAGTCAGGATTTCACTAGGGTACATCTCATGTCCAAACTTGATTGTGTCAGCCTGATGTTTTTCATGCTCTGTAGGTTGTTCACTGTCATGATCTCCAGGAAAAGATGATTCAGGCAGTTTAGCCATTGGAGACTGTAGCATGGTTTCAAGTGAGGGCACCTCTCCCACATGAATCCTACTCCTGATTATCGGATTTGTTTCTGAAAGTTTAGATCCTTTTGGCCCTCCATTGATCTCAGTCCTTGGTTTAGTTGTACGTGGGTTTATATTTCGCTCCTGATTGGTATTCCTTTGTTTTCCCAAGGCTGTTGGCCTTTCCTCTTTTACATCACCTCTGGTGATCGTAGCGTCTTCCATTGAAGATCTTGAAGTGCTCACTTGAACTGTACTCTCTGTCTTGGCTATGTCCTGCTGTCTCTCACTGGTGTTGAAAGTGCCCCTAGAAGCTTGAATACTTTGTCCATCTTCGCTTTCCTCATCTGTCCGTATGTTCCAATCCTTTTCCTGCCTCTCCTTACACTCGCGACAGTCCTCTTTGAGCTGGTTCACCATCTGTCTCAGGCTTTGCAGTTCTCTGGCCATTTTCTCCAACTCCCTAAAGGGCTTGGGGAGCTCAACAGTTAAAGGTGGAAGAGTGATGCGATAAGGGCACATACTTTCTCCATCCTTGCACTGCCCTAGAGGTTTTAACCTTACCCATGAAGCGCTGTTCTCAGATGGATCCGGACAGCTCTGAGATGCCACTAATGCTAGCAGACTGCCCCACACAGAAAGCATAGAGAGCCACATTTTGTCCTCTTCATTAGGTGGATCTGCTTGATCTGCTTAGAAGTGTGAGAGGGAGAGAGGACTAAAGGAGCACCTCCCTTTCTGAAAGCTGTTTGCACTCAGAGACAGTGACGTGAATGAATAGAGGGTCTCTGGATGGGAATTTGCTTTTCAGTGCGGACGAAGTAATTATCAGTATTTTTATAATCATGATAGTGCTGCTGTGGAATACTTGTAGAATACACAAACATCTTTACAATGTATTTACTAAAACATAGATATTACAAATTTTTATCATGGATGGTACCTCCAGCAACAAGACAACAATCCAAAACAAGATAATCAGACAAGCCAAACGACTATGTTATAACAACTTTGTCGGGAAATGAGCAAATTCTCCAACTGAGAGTTTATGTAACATATAAAGACAAAAGGTAGGCATATAAATGATAGGAGAATGTTTATACATTCAGAAAAAAAATCTTTGAATTGATATTGTTTTTCTTTTCACTGTTCATATATGTTTTTTAACTATATGACCATTTTTTTAATTGGGATAATATCAATGATGAAAAGATTACAAAACACACTGTACACTGTAAAACATTTCATCAGCTTCAACTCAAAAACTTAAATCCAATTGAAATCTATATTTTTTTTTCAACACATGACTTTGTCTAGTTTAATTCCTTTCTGCAAGTTGATTTGACTATATAGTGCTTGTTGTTTCAATTTAGCTTTGAAGAAGCAATTTAAGTTTAAAGAACAGATGACTTCATAACGTGAGTTTTTGTCACTTGTCTCAGTTATTGGCTTCAACTTACTTAATATATCACTTTTCAAGTTAAGAAAATGTTAAAACAGTCAGTGTTTTAAATTGTGAATTGTTATATTATGACATCAGCAAAAAAAAAAGCCAGGAAACCATTTCTAGCAGAACTTGCTGGTTCAAAACAACATCATTTTATTGAACAATAACAAGAACCAGAGAATAACACAGACACACCTACACACGCACCAGAGGGGAGGGACACAGAAACACACACAAATCATCAGGAGGGTAGGTAACACAAAACAACACCAGACCATCTAACCCACACTGCATATTGGGAACTCTGGCTATGTAACTCTTCCTAGAAGTCTCTTCCCACTCCCTACAATCACCACTTCTGAGGCATTATCTCACTTTCATTTTTTTTGATTAAACATTAAATATGACAACAAATTCTTGATAGTCTAAAGCATGATTTTAGACTAGATGATTTTAGGGGCAGTCATGGTTTTGTGGTTAGGGTGTCTACCCTGTGATCGTAAGGTCCCGGGTTCGATTCCTGTGACTGACAGGACTTGCCTGAGGTGCCCTTGAGCAAGGCACCTAACCCCCAGGGCCCACTGCTCCAGGCATGTGTGTTCATTGCCCCCTAGTGTGTGTCTCACTGCACGGATGGGTTAAATACGGAGGTCAAATTTCACTGTGTGCAAGCACAAGCGACAAAAATGTCTGACTTTCACTTCACTTTTAAATTAGTATTCTATCTGGAATATCTGTAAAATGCCATTTATTATCAAAAAGGACCATTCATTCATTCATTTTCTTAACTGCTTATTCCTTTTCAGGGTCACGGGAGAGCCTGTGCCTAGCCGGCAGCATAGGCCGCAAGGCAGGAACAACCCTAGACAGGGCACCAATCCATCGTAGGGCACACACTCATGCACACTCATTCACACACTAGGGCCACATTAGAGACGCCAATCAACTTAACGTGCATGTCTTTGGACTGTGGGAGGAAACCGGAGTACCTGGAGTAAACCCATGTGGACACGGGGAGGACCCAGACCTCCCCACCCGGGGATTGAACCCGGGACCTTCTTGCTGTGAGACGATGGTGCTACCCACCGAGCCACCGTGTCGCCCAAAAAGGACCATAATATTGCTAATTTATTTTTTTCAAAACAAAAGAGCTCCTCCTGTGGTGCATTAATACAGTGATACACATTCAGACTGTTAGACACAGCCCTAACTCACAGTGTAAAGTTCACTTGTCCACAACTTCAAATTTCCACTACATTAAAGTAATTTATATGAAAGACTAAAAACTCATAATTGAAATCACAAAATTTTTAATTAAAATGAAAAAAGGACGTTATCATGACTTATTGCTTCAATAATTTATTTACAGTGTACTGCTAATTTACTACTAATTCATATGAGTAAATGAGGTCTGCTTGAGTAATTTCTTACAGAGTTTGTTTGTACACGTCTGTAATTAATACAACTAATGTTCCGTTTTCTGATTTGTTCTTAGGTAAGCTACGCTGAAGTGAACACCACCTCAATAGTCAACTGTATATAAAGAAAGGTAATGTCAGCTGGCTTGCTACTTTAGCCAAAGTAGCTGTTTCTTTTGGAGCATTTAAAGATGAACAGAACATAAATAAATAAATGTAGTTATTTAAATTGATGAATTTAAACTCTGTAACAGTGCGCAGAAAATAAATCTAACAATGCAGAGTATTTAATTTTCACAAAGTCTCCTATGATTTAGTTATACTCAAAAAGTACTGTTACAGCAAACCATGTACTCGAAAACTGTAATGAGAGTTCATGTAGTTCTTTATAATCTACCACTGGATATTTATGAATACATGAAATACATTGCTGCTATAGATCACATTTTATTTGTCTCCAACTTTTGCACTTAATTGAAAACTGTGTATTATGTTCAGTAGATCATAGTATAAGCTTATACCCTAATCTATTGATTTATGTAACTTCTAGGGAGAAAAGAAAAAACACATGAATTTTTTTTTATTAATTTGGTGCTTATATAAGTGATAACTGTTTAGTGTGTGCTACAGAACATTTTCACAAAGTTGTCCAAGACTGTTATATTATTCTTATTTATTTCAGGAGATGTTATTTAGGTGACTAGACTGTTCTGTAGATGGACAGAGTAATGCAATTAAAACATAATAATAAAATAAAAGTTAAAAATATACTGTATATATAATTAATGAATTGATAAATTAATCATTTAATAACAATAATAATATTATTAATAATAATAATACTTCCTTTGAGAACAAAGTATTTGTTTAAATGTTATCTGCGATTATAGATAAAATGCCTGCCAAGCGGAATGTGCTTTACTTCGGGGGGGCTGTTTTGTAGATGCGCATCTGGTGCATCGCTTTCTGATCTCGAACACACATTGTGCACACTTTGTGCATCACATCATAACCACAAGTTGCAAGCTTACAGATGTGTGAGATTGATCCTGGCATGCAGATACACTGCATCCTGTCACTGTGTAATTCCATACACAGATACACATGGTAATACATTCAAGGCATACCCTTATATAAATTTGTCACTTTCTGCTTTAGGGAGAAACTGGTCCAAGACTACCCCGTACCTGCTAACACTTTATACCGAGGTAACAGCAGAGCCGTGCAAGCTCTGATGTCCTAAACCTTTAGTGTTTCACTTTGTTGTAGGTTTTATCTAAGTGATGTGATTTTACTGAACATATTAGGCAAAAATCTTCTGAAAGCCTAGGAGAAAAGAAAGTTTCACAATATATGTAATCAGGAAATGTAATTTGTTTTACCTTCTAAATGTAGCCATCAGGCTTTTCAATAAGCCACATCCCAAAGACATTACCATGTATGGTAAGGCTATTTTTGTGAAGTGCCCATGAAATGTCAGTACTTGAATTCCACCTGCGATGGTTCAACCAGTCATTGTCTCTTTTTATGTAAACACTGTGATTTTTCCATAAACCAGCTCACACAAACATCTGGCCTGTTGTTTGGTCTGTACTTTCACATTAGCGAACAATATTCTGCCATTTCAGCCCTCTTCGTGGGAAAGTGAAATGTGATTTCAAACTGACAATGCTTCTCATGGCCCATTGCTAATTGCAGCTTTTTTCTATAACATAATAAATCTTTGCGTTAACCACTGTGTAAAAAAAAGACAAACTGTGAAATACAAAAGAAACATCTAGAATTATTTCTTCATTCTGAATGAACTACAGATGAAATTAAGTCCAAATGTTTGCACTATGAAAACCTAGACTTCATTAAGCCTTAAGCTAATATTTACTCTGATCCTCCTAATTTACCCATTTCTCATTTTTCAATTACAAAACATTTTCGAATGTGGCCTTACAATGGTGAGTGGTTTTATCAGTTTCATCTCACTCCTACTCATAGATTACCCTTTTGAACTATTGCATATAATTAATATAGATATATACACACAATGTCCACTTTTTTGGAACACCCATATACCTGCACATACATCCAAATATCAGTTTCTAGAGTTTACACAGAATGGTGCATAAAAACTATTAAAAGCTTTCAGCTTTCCAGGTTTGGTGAGCCTGTGCTCACTGTAGCCTGGAATAGAACCTGATGTGATTTTCTGCTGGTGTAGCCCTTCCACGTGATAATTAAAAAATGTTTTTCATTCATCCCATCTCAGGAGAAGATTGGCTCAATATTTGCAAAAACCTGTTTCCCATATACACCTCCTCCAGTGTTCATGAGCTTAACTTTAAATTCATATGTAGGGTATGCTTAACACCTGTTTACTTATAAAGGTTATTTCCTGACAGATCTTTTTCCCATGCCTTCCACTTCCACTGTAAAAATGGCATTTTCTGGGAGACAGTGCACACTATGGTAGAGAATATCTTTCAGACATGATTTCTGAAATCTCCTGCCTTGTATCTTCTGGGAATGAGGCCATAATTTGTTTTTGATACCTATGGCAAATTTTTGTTTCCGATGCTTTCATTCCTGGCAAAAGGTGTATCCTAATCTGCTGGGCCAGCCCTACTTCACCATCTGTTGAGCAGTGACTTTATCAAGCTGCAGCTCTGCTTCCCTTGGAAAAATTGACTTACAGCCTACATCTTCAAATGGACAAATTCTGGAAACTGTGGACACCTTCCCCATGGACTTCTGTCAAAAGTCATTCTTATCCCTTTGTATGTTGGGCAATTATGTGAGGCATTAGTGTATGATTGTCAATACTGAATACATTGCAATAAAATATTCATCGTGAGATGCTTTTCTACTCACCATTTTAGAGTTGCTGTTTGAGTTACCACAGCTCTCCTGTCACCTTCCAGTCTGGCCATTGTTGAGATGTTTTCATCTGCAGAACTGTCACTTATGGGCTGTTTTAGGTTTTTGAACTAAATTAGGGACTGTCACCCTGTGTGTGAAAATCCCAAGACTTTCTGAAAGTCATCAGTTTCTGAAAGACTCAAACCAGTCCACATGGCACCACCAACCATGGTACAAAGTCTCAAAGTCACTGGGGATCACATTTGTCCCCTATTATGATGTTTGATGTGAACATTACCAGAAGCTCTTGACCCATAACTGGATGATTTTATGCATTTCAATGCCACTACATGATTAGGTGATTGGACACTTGTATAAATGATATACAAGGCTAAATTGGACCGGCCTGGTGGCCAATCTTCATTAATTGCACATTGCACCAGAAAGAGCAGAGTGTGAAGGTTCAATTAGCAGGGTAAGAGCACAGTTTTGCTCCAAATATTGCAATGCACACAACATTA
>JAOVVG010000037.1:11927684-11938277 GCA_028566375.1 Leptodoras nelsoni | reverse complement strand
TATGAATTATATTATGAATGAACTAGTTTTGATGCCTTCAGTGAGAATCTACAATGTAAATAGTCATGAAAACGCATCGAATGAGAAGGTGTGTCCAAACTTTTGGCCTGTACTGTATATGGTTATGATGGTTGGGTGTCCACATACATTTGACCATACAGTGTAGCAGCTAAATCAACCTTATATCACAAGTTCTCCTTTCTACAGTTGGTCCCACGCTGTAAGTGGAGACTTCAAAAAAAATAATTGTCATCTACTCAAATACAGAAAACATTGCATCATCAAGTATTAAGTCCCTGTCTAAGTTGTTGCTATAGAAACAATAACATTAGGATGAGCACAGTAACATACACTGAAGTACCAGAAAAACTGGTACGGGAGCCTATACAAAATACATAGCCACTGTCTGCGTCCATCAGTGCGTATATAAAGCCATAGACAACTATGGAAGATTCTAGAGCTGTCTGTACCATGAGAGTTATCATGGTTTTTGCCATTTCCGATGCTTAACAGACTTAACAATTGGAGCTCATAGCATTTCAGAGGTAAAAGCAAAGCTTGAGAATTTCAAGGGTGTACCGAGAAGAATTCAGGCAAAACCTTGACCTTACGACAGTGGCGTGGCAGTAAACAGACTCTGGGTGAACGTGACCGGCGTCGGCTGGCAAGATTCGTTTCACGTGACAGGCATGCGATATTGCCTCAAGCAACATCGGAATTCAATGCTGGGGCCTGTTCAGGCCCTCTGACGTCAGGTATCAAGACCTATACCAGTTTTTCTGGCACTTCAGTATATTTTATTTGAATTACAGTCAGGACTACTGTAGCAGCTGGTGTGTAAAAAAAATAAAAAATAAAAAAATAAAAAAGCACTTTCTGACCAATCAGAACCTACTTTGGCCACTTTCAGCAGGATCTCTCTCTCCTCGTCGTCTTTGCGCTGTTTCTCCAGCCTCTCCAGCTGCTCGAAGAACTTCAGCTGCGTCCTCACATCCGACGTCTGCTCGTGGTGCTCTTCATCCTGGAGCAGGGGGTAGGAAAAAAAAAAAACAGCAATGAGCTCCTTATCACCATGCGCACACACTCCACCTCCACATCTCATGCACTTTCATCTAATGCCTTAACTTCTGCTCCAAACTTTTCGCTGATTTCTGTCTCTCGTGTGACTGAAGTGAGGAGATGTTAGTAGGTCACCCCGAGTTAATGGGATAATTGTTTGTTTCGCAGAGCGACTCGGAGGCAGCCCCTGACACGCTCGCTGCCAAGGCTCTGTTCTCACTTCCCACTTAAAATAGTGTAAGGACCAAAGCCAGGCAGTGCACGAAGGAACGCAAACACACACACACACACACACATCTGAGGCTGCAGCCTAGTAGCTGCAGTAACTTCACTTCTCTCTGCTTTTCATTTGTCGCTTTCGCTCTGTGTGTGTGTGTGTGTGTGTGTGTGTGTGTGTGTGTGTGTGCCGTTGGCATGGCAAGTTTTCCTGTCACTGCTCAACACTCGACACTACATAACTACAAACTAACTACCGAACACGCTCGATGTCTCACACGCACAGACCCAAGGGAAAAGTTTTTTCCCCGTTTTTTTCCGCTTGTCTATCACTAAAACCCAATTGAAATAATTTTTCTATATAGTTTGAGGAGTACGTCTGAAACGCTACTGGAGAGTGAGATCATTCAAACAGACACTAGTATGAAGGGCTACAGAGTGTTTACTGTAGAAAGTTTAGAAAGCGAGAAGCAGCTGATGCCACTTCGTTTTTTACAGATTGCCTTTTTAATGTGAAAAATTTGTTTAAAACAAAACTTGTTTTTGACATTAAATAAAGCATGAAACTCTGTTTTGCTGGCTTTCATATGACCTACATATGACGACACATCGTGTACAGTAGAAATCTTTAGGGAACATGCTATGAAAAATTCATGTCAACACATCAAATGTCTATTTCAGAAACTATGGGCTTAAATGGTCCGTTTCGAATCAGAGCCGTCTGTGATGTCACAGACGGGCACGTTGGAATGATATCGCCACCATCTGAACATCTCCATCTACTCGCTTGAGAATCACCTTTGCGATGGTCACCACTTTTTCCATTTCTCTTTTGTCTTGGGTGTGCTGGCATTATGTATGATAACCTAAGAGTTAATCGCAGGAAATGCACCGTTTTCGGCTGCACAAACCGGCTCTCTGCCTCTGAGGACAGAACAGCTGAGTGGATCATGTTTATTTTTCAATGCAACATCCCAAAACCTGCACATGTGCGCGAAAAACTTATTGCTTTTACAACCTGGGCCATTACAACACGGAATTTCACGGGGAATAAAAAATTATTTTTACAATTACTTACTTGACAATTAATTATTTTCCACCATGTAAGTAATTCAGTTCATGTACGCCTAATGCACCATTTGAGCAGAGATTATAGCTTATCACAATTTTTTTTTGACAGCCAGCCTCCATCTGACCAACATGATGCCATGTTGACACAGACGTCCCATCAGCCAATGCAGCATCTACATAACATACCTATGGACACACCCTGTGTTGGTGGGGGAGGAACTCGACCGCTGGCTCATTATCATTTAGAGAAACAGGCACTGATGCTGAGTGTTTGAATAGAGCTGTTTTAGACAGGGTGTGAAGAGAGCTGTGGTAGTTGATCCAATAAGGAATGTCACAGACATTTCATTAAGACCCCGGGATGCTGTAGGAACTTGGGGTGGGGGGTTGCGTGGGTGGGTGTGTATAATTGTTAGTCTTCCGTGCATGCTAATTAATCCAGTGTGTGTAGTGCAGCAGGTGGTCAGATTCGGGAGCTCATACTATTGCGAGGTGTGTTGCATTACTGTGAAGTTTAACCACGTACTCTCCTCGGTGAATCAACTTTTCCAATTAAAAAAGACAAAATTTGCTCATCATGGGCAACTGGGCTACTAATGTATCTGTACTGCTCCAATGCTAGCTCGAAAGAATGTAAGGTTTCTGTATAAAGAGTACATCTTCACTTCTCTTACTGAAGGCTAGACTGCTAGATTTGTCCAGGCAGGAAATGAGTCCTGCTCTTAACCGAAGCTCAGCTGCTTAGCTTTGTGTCTTTGCCCTATTCAACCCATTCGTTTTGACAGAAAAGCTTGGCATGAAGGCAAACTCTTTCATTCTAATTGCAATCCATCTCGCAGGCAGTAGAAGGCTCTAAAAATTACAAAAACGCATCCTTTATATTGCTAAACATCGTTCCCCGCTCGCAACGCTGCTGAACACAGCTACTTCAGGAAGAGTCATCTCGGCTCTTTCGGAATTGTGGCTATATGCTTAAAGGGAAAAC
Organism: Leptodoras nelsoni; assembly: GCA_028566375.1. Lineage (NCBI taxonomy): Eukaryota > Metazoa > Chordata > Actinopteri > Siluriformes > Doradidae > Leptodoras > Leptodoras nelsoni. The sequence goes on along the minus strand of JAOVVG010000037.1, from coordinate 11,934,946 downwards.
ACCATAATAAACACAGGACATCTTGCCTGCATTAATTTAACAATAATGAAGCTTACTTGACTCCTGGCTATTATCAGGCTTAGAGTTCATACAGAAACTTCAAAATGAAATTCCTTGACTTTCAAAAGTTTCTCAATTATTAGTTTTTTTTGTTTTCATGGACTACACGAAAAAAAAAAATAAGTGCAGCCTTTACAACAATTCTCATTGTTTTCCCCTATTGAAAGACCTTTTTAAATGCATGTCCACTGTTACATATCAAATTCTTTAGTCTTCCTGATTTTTCACAATTTATTATTCAATTCATTTAAACAGTGCTTACATCTTTAGTTTTTGCAAGCACTCACTTTAGAAATGGGGGTGTTTAAGACCCAGGGGTAAGCAGTAACTAAATGTTTGGAACATACTGGAACATTGGAACACTGCAGCATGGCATTCTTAAGAACTAAAACATGATGGTGTGTACTAGCGATGTTCAGCTCCATCACTGAGGCTGATGTGACGCGCATCTCCGTGCATGTCCGACAATCCCGTATGTTAAACGTGAATGTGAACGTGCGGTATTGACCAAACGTGCTTGCACACAGAGGAATTTGTCTTCCGCATTTCATCCATCCGTGCAGTGAAACACGCATATACACACGTTGGTGAAGTGAGCACACACTAGCGCCTGGGGCGGTGGGCAGCCTCGTCCAGGGGAGCAGCAGTCGGGAGTTAGATGCCTTGTTCATCGGCACTCTAGTCGTGACTTGTCTGTTGTGGGGATCGAACCAGTCACCTTCCAGTCACAAGGCTGGTTCCTTAACCACAAGCCCACAGCTGCCCCAAGCACCTACTACTCCTTCCCTTTCTTTCCCTTCATCAATTCCTGTCACCATTTTATATAACGGCTATAAACAGTTGTTCCCACACCGGTTTCTGAGACCCACAACAATGCCGTTAGTCACGTTACCAAGAAACCGCAAAGTACCGACTCCTGAAGACTTTCCCAAGGTGGGAAAAGTTAAAATTAAACTTTTACTTTTGACTGTTACAAACTGACACTGGAGTTATAAACAATAAAAGCACATGGAGCTTTCACCGTACAAATCCCACTGGATGATGATTGGACGGCCGTACAACCATTTGCACGACGCATATTTGATGAATGAATCAAATTTGATCTATATGCCCCCCCCTCCGGCCCACTTGGACACGCCCACAGAATGCCGGACTGTGATTGGCTCCTACCTTGCCGGGTTCTGTGCGGTGTCGTGCGAGAGCAGAGACGTTTTCCAGTACGGATCGGAGCCTGACCTCAGTGGCGTGGGACACCAAACTCACCACGTCTGCCATCACCTCATTCACACCAAACCCACGTGCTGGAGAGAGAGAGAGAGAGAGAGAGAGACTCTGATTAACCCCACAGATGAAAATGGAAAACTAGACATTAAAGATTTCAGGGGGAACGCAGTAGTGTTTCTATATGACTTCTGAGCAACAAAGTAGCTCAACTGACCTGTTGAGCTACTTTGACTGAACTGAACAAACACACATTAGTCATTGTCATATTAAAGGTTAAAGCATTAAAACATTAAGCTGTTATTAAGAATACTGAAAGGGCAATTCTTTTTGTTCTTATTTATTTTCTTATTTAATGCAGAACATTATAGAAAACAAGCCATGGGGTCAGAAAAGTGCACTATGTGGCTGAGAAACCCTGTAAGGAAAATGTGTTACAGCCGGGAGAGCGTATCTGTGTACGGGTGGCTCGTTTGTCAGTCGTTTCACAACTCCTCAGCACCCCCTCATTCCCAAAATTAGTCAAAACAAGTCAAGATTAGGTCTTTCTTTCTTTTTTTTGTGTTTTTTTCACATGCATTCTGATCAGCGAGCATCCATTGGTTTTCTATGTATTTACATGAAACGCTGTACGTACGTTAGAACGCTGTAGCCACATTACAATGGTACAGCTATGTTATTATGGTCTAGCCATATAGCAGAGTTATAACGCTATAGCTTCATTATCACTCTGTAGCGACTTATAACGGTGTAGCAAGGTTATAATTCTATAACCGTGTTATAACGCTTCATTATCACCCTCAACCTGTGAAATGAAGATGGGATGCGTGCAGTCGTCTCCTTTTTCTTTGTAATGGGAATGAGGGGGTGCTGAGGAGTTGTGAAACGACTGACAAACGAGCCACCCGTACACAGATACGCTCTCCCGGCTGTAACACATTTTCCTTACAGGGTTTCTCAGCCACATAGTGCACTTTTCTGACCCCATGGCTTGTTTTCTATAATGTTCTGCATTAAATAAGAAAATAAATAAGAACAAAAAGAATTGCCCTTTCAGTATTCTTAATAACAGCTTAATGTTTTAATGCTTTAACCTTTAATATGACAATGACTAATGTGTGTTTGTTCAGTTCAGTCAAAGTAGCTCAACAGGTCAGTTGAGCTACTTTGTTGCTCAGAAGTCATATAGAAACACTACTGCGTTCCCCCTGAAATCTTTAATGTCTAGTTTTCCATTTTCATCTGTGGGGTTAATCAGAGTCTCTCTCTCTCTCTCTCTCTCTCTCCAGCACGTGGGTTTGGTGTGAATGAGGTGATGGCAGACGTGGTGAGTTTGGTGTCCCACGCCACTGAGGTCAGGCTCCGATCCGTACTGGAAAACGTCTCTGCTCTCGCACGACACCGCACAGAACCCGGCAAGGTAGGAGCCAATCACAGTCCGGCATTCTGTGGGCGTGTCCAAGTGGGCCGGAGGGGGGGGCATATAGATCAAATTTGATTCATTCATCAAATATGCGTCGTGCAAATGGTTGTACGGCCGTCCAATCATCATCCAGTGGGATTTGTACGGTGAAAGCTCCATGTGCTTTTATTGTTTATAACTCCAGTGTCAGTTTGTAACAGTCAAAAGTAAAAGTTTAATTTTAACTTTTCCCACCTTGGGAAAGTCTTCAGGAGTCGGTACTTTGCGGTTTCTTGGTAACGTGACTAACGGCATTGTTGTGGGTCTCAGAAACCGGTGTGGGAACAACTGTTTATAGCCGTTATATAAAATGGTGACAGGAATTGATGAAGGGAAAGAAAGGGAAGGAGTAGTAGGTGCTTGGGGCAGCTGTGGGCTTGTGGTTAAGGAACCAGCCTTGTGACTGGAAGGTGACTGGTTCGATCCCCACAACAGACAAGTCACGACTAGAGTGCCGATGAACAAGGCATCTAACTCCCGACTGCTGCTCCCCTGGACGAGGCTGCCCACCGCCCCAGGCGCTAGTGTGTGCTCACTTCACCAACGTGTGTATATGCGTGTTTCACTGCACGGATGGATGAAATGCGGAAGACAAATTCCTCTGTGTGCAAGCACGTTTGGTCAATACCGCACGTTCACATTCACGTTTAACATACGGGATTGTCGGACATGCACGGAGATGCGCGTCACATCAGCCTCAGTGATGGAGCTGAACATCGCTAGTACACACCATCATGTTTTAGTTCTTAAGAATGCCATGCTGCAGTGTTCCAATGTTCCAGTATGTTCCAAACATTTAGTTACTGCTTACCCCTGGGTCTTAAACACCCCCATTTCTAAAGTGAGTGCTTGCAAAAACTAAAGATGTAAGCACTGTTTAAATGAATTGAATAATAAATTGTGAAAAATCAGGAAGACTAAAGAATTTGATATGTAACAGTGGACATGCATTTAAAAAGGTCTTTCAATAGGGGAAAACAATGAGAATTGTTGTAAAGGCTGCACTTATTTTTTTTTTTCGTGTAGTCCATGAAAACAAAAAAAACTAATAATTGAGAAACTTTTGAAAGTCAAGGAATTTCATTTTGAAGTTTCTGTATGAACTCTAAGCCTGATAATAGCCAGGAGTCAAGTAAGCTTCATTATTGTTAAATTAATGCAGGCAAGATGTCCTGTGTTTATTATGGTGTTTTCCCTTTAAGCATATAGCCACAATTCCGAAAGAGCCGAGATGACTCTTCCTGAAGTAGCTGTGTTCAGCAGCGTTGCGAGCGGGGAACGATGTTTAGCAATATAAAGGATGCGTTTTTGTAATTTTTAGAGCCTTCTACTGCCTGCGAGATGGATTGCAATTAGAATGAAAGAGTTTGCCTTCATGCCAAGCTTTTCTGTCAAAACGAATGGGTTGAATAGGGCAAAGACACAAAGCTAAGCAGCTGAGCTTCGGTTAAGAGCAGGACTCATTTCCTGCCTGGACAAATCTAGCAGTCTAGCCTTCAGTAAGAGAAGTGAAGATGTACTCTTTATACAGAAACCTTACATTCTTTCGAGCTAGCATTGGAGCAGTACAGATACATTAGTAGCCCAGTTGCCCATGATGAGCAAATTTTGTCTTTTTTAATTGGAAAAGTTGATTCACCGAGGAGAGTACGTGGTTAAACTTCACAGTAATGCAACACACCTCGCAATAGTATGAGCTCCCGAATCTGACCACCTGCTGCACTACACACACTGGATTAATTAGCATGCACGGAAGACTAACAATTATACACACCCACCCACGCAACCCCCCACCCCAAGTTCCTACAGCATCCCGGGGTCTTAATGAAATGTCTGTGACATTCCTTATTGGATCAACTACCACAGCTCTCTTCACACCCTGTCTAAAACAGCTCTATTCAAACACTCAGCATCAGTGCCTGTTTCTCTAAATGATAATGAGCCAGCGGTCGAGTTCCTCCCCCACCAACACAGGGTGTGTCCATAGGTATGTTATGTAGATGCTGCATTGGCTGATGGGACGTCTGTGTCAACATGGCATCATGTTGGTCAGATGGAGGCTGGCTGTCAAAAAAAAATTGTGATAAGCTATAATCTCTGCTCAAATGGTGCATTAGGCGTACATGAACTGAATTACTTACATGGTGGAAAATAATTAATTGTCAAGTAAGTAATTGTAAAAATAATTTTTTATTCCCCGTGAAATTCCGTGTTGTAATGGCCCAGGTTGTAAAAGCAATAAGTTTTTCGCGCACATGTGCAGGTTTTGGGATGTTGCATTGAAAAATAAACATGATCCACTCAGCTGTTCTGTCCTCAGAGGCAGAGAGCCGGTTTGTGCAGCCGAAAACGGTGCATTTCCTGCGATTAACTCTTAGGTTATCATACATAATGCCAGCACACCCAAGACAAAAGAGAAATGGAAAAAGTGGTGACCATCGCAAAGGTGATTCTCAAGCGAGTAGATGGAGATGTTCAGATGGTGGCGATATCATTCCAACGTGCCCGTCTGTGACATCACAGACGGCTCTGATTCGAAACGGACCATTTAAGCCCATAGTTTCTGAAATAGACATTTGATGTGTTGACATGAATTTTTCATAGCATGTTCCCTAAAGATTTCTACTGTACACGATGTGTCGTCATATGTAGGTCATATGAAAGCCAGCAAAACAGAGTTTCATGCTTTATTTAATGTCAAAAACAAGTTTTGTTTTAAACAAATTTTTCACATTAAAAAGGCAATCTGTAAAAAACGAAGTGGCATCAGCTGCTTCTCGCTTTCTAAACTTTCTACAGTAAACACTCTGTAGCCCTTCATACTAGTGTCTGTTTGAATGATCTCACTCTCCAGTAGCGTTTCAGACGTACTCCTCAAACTATATAGAAAAATTATTTCAATTGGGTTTTAGTGATAGACAAGCGGAAAAAAACGGGGAAAAAACTTTTCCCTTGGGTCTGTGCGTGTGAGACATCGAGCGTGTTCGGTAGTTAGTTTGTAGTTATGTAGTGTCGAGTGTTGAGCAGTGACAGGAAAACTTGCCATGCCAACGGCACACACACACACACACACACACACACACACACACACACACAGAGCGAAAGCGACAAATGAAAAGCAGAGAGAAGTGAAGTTACTGCAGCTACTAGGCTGCAGCCTCAGATGTGTGTGTGTGTGTGTGTGTTTGCGTTCCTTCGTGCACTGCCTGGCTTTGGTCCTTACACTATTTTAAGTGGGAAGTGAGAACAGAGCCTTGGCAGCGAGCGTGTCAGGGGCTGCCTCCGAGTCGCTCTGCGAAACAAACAATTATCCCATTAACTCGGGGTGACCTACTAACATCTCCTCACTTCAGTCACACGAGAGACAGAAATCAGCGAAAAGTTTGGAGCAGAAGTTAAGGCATTAGATGAAAGTGCATGAGATGTGGAGGTGGAGTGTGTGCGCATGGTGATAAGGAGCTCATTGCTGTTTTTTTTTTTTCCTACCCCCTGCTCCAGGATGAAGAGCACCACGAGCAGACGTCGGATGTGAGGACGCAGCTGAAGTTCTTCGAGCAGCTGGAGAGGCTGGAGAAACAGCGCAAAGACGACGAGGAGAGAGAGATCCTGCTGAAAGTGGCCAAAGTAGGTTCTGATTGGTCAGAAAGTGCTTTTTTATTTTTTTATTTTTTATTTTTTTTACACACCAGCTGCTACAGTAGTCCTGACTGTAATTCAAATAAAATATACTGAAGTGCCAGAAAAACTGGTATAGGTCTTGATACCTGACGTCAGAGGGCCTGAACAGGCCCCAGCATTGAATTCCGATGTTGCTTGAGGCAATATCGCATGCCTGTCACGTGAAACGAATCTTGCCAGCCGACGCCGGTCACGTTCACCCAGAGTCTGTTTACTGCCACGCCACTGTCGTAAGGTCAAGGTTTTGCCTGAATTCTTCTCGGTACACCCTTGAAATTCTCAAGCTTTGCTTTTACCTCTGAAATGCTATGAGCTCCAATTGTTAAGTCTGTTAAGCATCGGAAATGGCAAAAACCATGATAACTCTCATGGTACAGACAGCTCTAGAATCTTCCATAGTTGTCTATGGCTTTATATACGCACTGATGGACGCAGACAGTGGCTATGTATTTTGTATAGGCTCCCGTACCAGTTTTTCTGGTACTTCAGTGTATGTTACTGTGCTCATCCTAATGTTATTGTTTCTATAGCAACAACTTAGACAGGGACTTAATACTTGATGATGCAATGTTTTCTGTATTTGAGTAGATGACAATTATTTTTTTTGAAGTCTCCACTTACAGCGTGGGACCAACTGTAGAAAGGAGAACTTGTGATATAAGGTTGATTTAGCTGCTACACTGTATGGTCAAATGTATGTGGACACCCAACCATCATAACCATATACAGTACAGGCCAAAAGTTTGGACACACCTTCTCATTCGATGCGTTTTCATGACTATTTACATTGTAGATTCTCACTGAAGGCATCAAAACTAGTTCATTCATAATATAATTCATA
>JAOVVG010000037.1:11736178-11749580 GCA_028566375.1 Leptodoras nelsoni | reverse complement strand
AGCCTACATCCACAGAAGAGCTGTGGTTAGTTCTCCATGATGTTTGGAACAACCTACCAGCCGAGTTCCTTCAAAAATCGTGTGCAGAAGAATTGATGCTGTTTTGAAGACAAAGGGTGGTAACACCAAATATTGATTAGATTTCTCTTCTGTTCATTCACTGCATTTTGTTAATTGATTAATATAAACTTATAACACTTCCATTTTTTAAAGCATTCTTAATTTACAGCATTTTTTCACAACTGCCTAAAACTTTTGCACAGTACTGTATATATATATTGTGTATACACACACACACACACACACATCTATGCCGCACTTGTGCATCCCAGTGCATCCTGCAGCAAATTCTGCAGCAAGGACATTAATGCAGGCTGCTGTAGGACATTCACTGTTTAGATATATTTCTCCAAGCATAAAACACAAAATGAATACAACTGCAGCTCCATAAATCTCTGCATTTCATTTCATTTCTTCAAACTCATATTCCTCATACAGTCAGTGCTGCATAAATCTGTCTTAATGAAGTCAGTATTTCATTTCCTAACAAGGTGCAGAGCTACTCCACTGATTCTCAGTTTGAAACCAGTCCTTTCAAAACGATCAAACCTTTTATCAAACGTACGATTTAAACGGCTTCTCTATCATACAGCGCTAACAATATAAACAGCTGTTTGCATTCTATGGGTGCTTATCTCAGTGACAGCATAATGTAAGGCTGCAGTTCATGCTGAATGAATAAGGAGTGCACTCGTCTCTGCTGTAGGCACCTCTCTCCCACATTCACTCACACAGGCACCCTAAAGTGCTGAATTCTGTGTTTCATGGAAGACTGCAGGCGGCTGAGGGGAGGTAGGGCCTTCTGACCTTGATCGCTCTTAGCAGAGGAAAGAGAGAGAAAGATGGCTCGTAGATATATCAACTGATAGAATCCACTGTGAGTCAAAAAAAAAAGATGACACACTCTGCACAAATCCACTCATTTAATTTTGTCATTTTTCCAAACATGGAAGAGTATTTAAATGATTTCTCTGTGCTGCAGTCTTGGTGCTGGTGCAGTGCATGCATTAAATTACATTTACCATTTACTTGTCACTGCTGGCTCATCTTACAATCAATCAATACAAGATAAGAGCACTTAGAAGCATGACTTTCACAACAGCACCAACAATTCCCTGTTGATGCCACTGGGTATCATGTGAACCATGTGGACAGGCGAGAGAGTGACGACTCACATTTTAAATGCAAAATTAAGACAGTCCGCTGAAAATGCTTATTGAATGCAACAAGATATCATGTCTGTGGATAACGTAACAAGGCACTGATTAGATTTATTGGTGTGTTCATGTACCAGAGATTAGAACTGCCTGGTTGTGTTGAAATTCATATGATTGCCCACTCAACGGTTATATTTTTGTTTTTCCATTCAAACACACTTGTTTTTCCTTTGACCACTGGAACCATTATCACTCAAACACTGAGTAAACAGCAAGACCGGTATGTCTTAAGGTAAACAGAAAAGTTTCCCAGTGCACCTATGAGCTGTTGAGCTATGTCTCTCAGCTCACAAGCATGATTGTCCATCCATGATTGATGAGCCATATATCTTAACCTAAGTAACATCGATCGTTTGAGTGTGAACTGCATGGCATGGCGCTGTGGTGTGTAATGACTGAAAGTGTGTGTTCCTCCTCAGTGCCGCAGGCTGATGCGGCAGTGCGGAGAGGACAGAGAGTGTATAAGGTGAGATCATATCCCCGCAATCAGCAAGGTCAAGCCCGGCTCAGGTACCCAGTCAGGGAAAGCCTTAATGTGCAAAAAGTACAGATGCACGGATAGAGAAAACGATACACGGAATGATTGTGCATGTTCTTCTTGCCTGCTTCAAATCCCAACACAATGAATATATGACATTTAATATATGTCCATATGGGGCCATAAGCATCACATGTTCGTCTCTGCAAAGGCTTACATGGCAAAGCCACAGCTAGTGTGTTTGTGTACAATTGTCTAATTTAATACCTGTAAACGTCTTTTCTTCTTGTCTGAATTAAAATAAAAAAATTTAATTTTCACAAATGGATGGTGTGTGTTTGGTGATGTTTGCTATCCCTACACAAGCACATTTACTGGCCTTTTATCTGACAACAAGCCCTGCGCATTTACTCAAGATGGATGAAATGATGGTCACGATCTTAATTATTAACCATGGCTGACAGCAGCATTATGAAGATAATGTAAAGAGGAAGAAGGCCATAAAGTGGACCAAACGACAAGACAGATGCATTAATATGTGAATTTTGATGCAATATAAACGTCTGTTGGTAATGCATTATAAGAAATATAGTGCAATATACAAAGAATTGTAATATATAATATCTTTGCAGTATTGTATGGCGTCGTTCAGTATTGTATCGGTTTCATTCCAATGCAGTATAAATTGCTTAATGTGAGCGTGTGTTTATATACTTTGGAGCGTTTTTTTTTTTTTTTTTTACTGGGAGTGGTACAGTGCAGCATCAGGAGTTAAACATTTATAGGTTGTAACCTGGAGAAAGTACAAATGATGTGGACCAACATCCACCCAAGGAGAACATGGAGATGGATCTACTTGCTATTGGCCAATTCAGTCATCAAAACTATGCCCTAATTCTCTGACGGTACACAGTTAATTGCCCTCAGTAGTCGTAAGTAGTAACAGCCTTTATGAATTCACTTCAACTACATTTTGTTGTTGTTGTTGAAAATCTGAACTGAAGTAGTTCTACAATTTCAGATACTTATGAACAGATATAGTAATCACCACGTAAAGTTTGCTTAATCTGATTTATTTATTAGTCTCATTTACAAACACAATTACTAATGAGTCCAAAGAATTTTGAGAATAGGATTGATGTCCAACACGGACTTCAAAATGGACATCATTTCAGAATGGACCACGTCATAGGTACGTTAACATAGGCAACATATACCGAGACTAACCGGAGGTGCTGTGCTTTTCAGTTTTGAATGTTAAAACAGCTCGATTTCACTTACTTACGCCAAAATCATTGATGATGCTTATAAATCCACTCAAAAGTCATCAGACCTCTCTGAAATTAGTATTTAAAATTTCAGGTGATGGACTGGTATGCCATCCAAGTCTCATGCCTAGTGTTCCCAGCATCCTCTCCAAACCCATTGGGACTCTGACCAGGGTAAAGTTTGTATAAGATGAATGAATGAATGAATTCATCCACCTATCCATCCATTCATCCACTCCATTTCATTCCATTCCACACATTTGTTCATTCATTTCAACCTTTACAGAAACATCAAGTAACATTATTGGTTGTTCTGACCAACAACACAAAGATTGTCAAGAGTAAAGTGTCTATCAATTGGCCATAAATTGAAATAACAGAAAAATACCTTCCATGCACATTCATATCACTGATTACACTTTTTAATTCAATCAAAATAAGTCTGTAGCAGACCGGTACTGTCCCAGAAGCACCGACTCTTCATTGAAGACCATTTGTATAACTCACTGTTTGTCTGTTTGTCTGTTTAGTATGACTGGTTCTGTAATGTAGATCTAGTTCAATAAAAAGGTGCCGTTTAAGCTGCTTGCCCATGTGGCCTGTCTGGCAGAAACCATATATCACTCTAAAAGTGTCAGAGACTGAACAGGCAAACAGAAAGATCACAATAGCTCATACATCTGGGTATGTCAACCCAAGACACAATGAGATAAGATACATTCCTCTGTTTGTTTACTGTCAAATCTCTCTTGCTCTCTCTCTCTCTCTCTTTCTCTCTCTCGCGCTCTCTCTCTTTTACTGAGGAGGATGCACACAGACTGATTCCAGCCCAACCCACACCCATGGCTGCAGCAGAGAGGAGAAAAGAGACAAGCTGCAGAGCTGTGAAAGAGAAGAAGAGCGCAGCAGGGAGGAAATGTTAATCAGAGCTGCACCAGTCATACTCTCACCAACAGACCCAGAATCATTAGCTGGCACAATGAATGAATAAATGAATGAATGTGGTGTTTTTTTATAATCTTTACAATTCCAATCTTGAATATAATTTATGTCACTAAGATGTAACTTAAAGTCAAAGTTTTTGGCCAGGGAACTGTTGAGATTCTCATAAATAAATGGGAATATTTCAAGCGAGAGTATATGATAAAGGGTTGAAGGTGGTTATTTGTATGACATTATATATCACATGCGGAAAGGGCGATATAAATTTCATAATTTACCACTATTAATATTTTAATGCACTAAACGTCTCGTACGATTAAGGAGATTGGGCGGTCTTCTTTGTTTTTCCTGCGGGTACGCATACTTTTGCACTCCGCTTTATATAATAAAGTGTACTACGTCCTAACTGTCTGCTCAATTCAAAGACATGCAAAAAAAAATTCTGAAAAAATGTAAAAACTTACCATGGGTAAATACAAATGCAGCCAATTGAAACATAAAAGCAAAAAAATGTATAACACCTCCTCCCTGCTTCACACAGTTTCATCTTGCAAAGCTTAGGAAATGCAAAACATGATATAGTGATACATATGTCTGTGGCAGTAAATGATTCTGTAATTAATTAATAATAATAAGAAACGCAACAGTAATTCAAATGCAATTTTAAATACGCTAAAACAATAAGAGGACATTCAAGGGTACGTGCATCCTTTTGGACTACGCACACACAGATGTCTTTTTTTTCTGCTCAATTTCATTCATTATTTTCTCTTAGATTGCTTAGCTACTCTAATTACCCATGAGTAAGGCAAAAGTGTAAAGACAAAAGGTGACATCACTGTAACAGCGTTGCCAGTCTATATTCAATCTATATCCGCCACTGTCCTTCAACATTCGACAGCCAAGACGGAAAATGTGTCCTGCACTGACAAGCACTGTGAGAATAAAAATGATGAATACACATAAACCAGAGAATTGATCCTTAAAAATTTATTGATTTAAATATATGGTTAAAATTATAAATGACAGGAAGAAACAAAAAATACCCTTGCATAGATCATAGACCATGCCTCTGTCAGCATCTGACAAATAAAAGCATTGAAGCTCAATCCTTATAAGGAGACTAGAAATAAAAACAAAACACCCCCCTAAAAACAACTCCATAAGTGTTACAAGGTAACAAGCATGAGATTTAAAAAAACGGGACAAACATGGAACCATCATTAGCTGATAATGTCAAAAGTCAATGACTTCTGTAGGTGTTTTGAGCACACTTTCTGCAATTTTAAATCAAACGCATGGCTGACGTTACAATTAGTAGCCTCGTTCCTCTGCATCCTCACACAATAATCTGTGCTATGTGAGAAAACACATGATCTGTGCAATCTGACTGTATTAAACAATGAACAGAAAAGAAAATTCCCCAAAATGGAAGTTAAAAGACTGAGACAGGCTCGGGTGTACACCAGAGCAAGGGCTTTTAAATATTGTGCAACTAGAATATAGTCTATCCCTTTTGAAAGGCTTAAGCTCATGCAGTCATTAACCATGCATTTTTTTGGCAAACCGTTGCATTTGGGATATGTATCTTTACAGTACAGTTTGGAAATGGGATTGGAGTTTGGTATGCTTGCATGATGTTGACAAAGTAATAAAAGAAAAAGAGCTGACAGAACATTTTGGATGCTAATGCCATCGGACATTTCCATTTGGCGGCATGGATAATAATGGCTATAATCTTCCAGTCATGGCTTTCCAGATGGACATGTGATCAAGCCTTCTGTAGTTTTTCCACATCATAGCCACAGAGCTCAAATGGCTAATAGCAACACGAGGCCACGCAGGTGAAGAAACCAATCAGATCTATATCCCATCCTTTAGATCTGTCCTCTGAATAGTCATGTCCTGCTTATTGACTTCACCATTTACTTTGGCTTTATAGCAGGAGTGTCAGACTCCAGAGTTAAGCATTCTCACTGAACGTAGCCGTTCAACTCATACGCAAATCATAAAGGCCGTCTCGGTCTGAAAGTGCTGCGTTAAAAGAAACAAATCTTGATGACTGAAATCCAGAATCTGACACCCTGCTGTACAGGAATTCTTTAAGAGCATTAAGAGAAACTGCACTTACAGGACGGTGTGTTGTTTTTCACTCTGTAGAGAAATCTCAAGAAGTCAGGTTAGTTCACTTTCCTTAATGAAAATCTCACATAAAGAAATAAAACACAGTGCCTTTTACTCTGGATTACACACTGAGCAGAATCACTCCTAACAAAATGTCCTATTTTTGGGGGCTCTGAACTTCACTAGAGAATTTAGGTCGATTATTACCAGAAACGCACAAACAGCACAATAAACAAAGTGAGTAGCAGCTATTCATTTAACCTTCCTGTCCTAAAAAAAAAGCTCTTTCTTCAGCAGTAGACATTGCTATACCTAGCATATGAGCAGAAACTGGTATTGCAAATTTTTCTCTTGCATCATGGCCACAACTTAAAAAAATAATCTCTCCTTTAACAGCTAAAATACCCGCAGCCCTTAAGTGTTGCATTCCTAAGAGACCCTAAGAGTTGTAAATAGCAACATGTCATATGGATCTCTAATCTCTATTGCTGTCATAGTGTATGTTGGTGTTTAATATCTGCATAGCACCATATGGCTCAATCGCTGTTAATGTACCACTGCTAGCTCTAATACCTAATTCCCTCTAACATTTCAATATTCATTTCAACATACTGAATGTTTGGAGCTTTGTCCTATCATTTCCTGTGTTCCTGTGTAACATTCAAATACTTTCGAAGGTTATTAATATGGTTGGATAATAAACTCTGCATCAGTTAAAAACGTATTGTCAATGGACATATAAGATACACAGGAGCACCGAGAAGCCTCTGTGTCATATAAGTTGAATCTAATTACATTCCTATTTATATTTTATGGTTTTGTTTATGATTTATTTATTATATTGTTTTAATTAACATGAGTATACCCAACTTTCTACATAGAGTAACCTTCCCATTTAGGAAGAAATAACCTACACCAATGATGAACCAGTGACCTGGGAGCATTTTAGTTTAATAATAGCACATGGAAGACATATATTAGATTGAAATCCCAGTTTAAAAAGATGTAACCTGATTCTAATTTTAACCCTGTAGTTTAAGACACTGCGCAGTATGTTATGCTTTGCAGGTCAGGCTGCAGATCTTTCCTACAGTATAGCTATAAGGATAAAAATGGAATGAAAATGTAAACTAAGGATGACTGAGTCTTGATTGTGCGTAGCTAGGAGGGTCAGGGAGTGGTTGTATCGTTGTATTTGTTTTAAGTGCTTCTCTAAAGGCTATTTTTTGGGGGAACTCCAAATTATATTAGCTGGAGTATCACTTGCCTTTATTGGAGTATCACTGCCCATACTTTTCCGACATGTACAGGTTCGAGACCAAGGAGCTGTTTCGCTCAAAGGCAGGACCCACAGTGATCACCTCACTGAGGTAGAGTCATTATGGCACATCACAACCGAAAACTACAATGCAAGGCAGATTTGAAGCTCCAAGAATTTCGATGCACCTCCCTGCCCTATTAATGTGGCCCAATTTTAATTGTGCAGTCGGGCCTTAATAAGTGCATGTCAACAGAAACTGCTAAGTTGTGCCTGACAAACCATGTGTCGTTAGTTAGTTGTTTTGTATTGTTATTCGTTCTATACATACACACATTAGTGCTCATCCTCAACACACATGCTGTGGCAGGGGGCTGCCCTAATTCCACGAAATCTGTCTTACTGAGGCACTTTCACCTATCCTGTTGTTGAGAGGGTCAAAAGGCACTATCAACTAATAAAAATAATTCCACTGTATTTTCTGTTGCATCCTATTAAATGAAATCCATGACATTTAAAATTTTTGACTGCAAAAATGGAAGCATGAATTATATTTTACTCACTGTGTTTTTTTTTTCTTCTTTTGATCAAAGGCCCATGCACAGCGCTGTATTTAAGTTATACTGATTTTTAACAGGTACTTAGTATGACTATATGCAATTTTGTAGTATTATTATTTTGTTTTCTCTGCTTCTTTGACCACTTTTTTAGATTAGAAAGTTTGCATCCCTGTGTTGGGGCTTGCTTATGTTGTTTTTTTTTGTCACATTTCAGAAAATTTCAGGACTTTGTCCATAGTTTCCCTGATAGTAACAATAACACACCAGAGGAGTGTCTAAATAGCAACAAGCTGTATAATACTGCTGTCATGCATTAAATATACTAGGATACACAGTACCTTAGTTTGAGTAGGCCATAATGCAAGTTATTTTAACATGCTATGATCCCATCAAGATCCTGTTTCCCTTAAGGTTAAACATTCAGTCCTCAAGATACGCTTAAATGAGGAGCATTTCAAATCATATCAAACCAGTGCACTTTTCGTTGGAGACCAACTACAGGGAATAAATTGCAAAGGAAAAGAGATATCATATAGAAAGGGGTAACGTCTCACACATGCTGATATCAAAATGAGAATAGTCTAAACATGCTTATTAATAAGCTATTTTTCCCATCATTGTGCTGTCTTGCATCTAAAGGGCATGGCATCAAATCACTTGGTGATATCTATTACAGCTTCTGCTGGAGAATAGCAGCATTGCGGATGTCCATGAGGAGTTGACTTTTTCCCTCACAGCATCCCAGCAGGAGATCAGTTTTGTTCGTATAAGGTGCTTTGCTGGTCAGTAGGTCTGGAGTATTGTGGGGAAGACCAAATATAGGCCAAACACTGCAGATGGCTTGGCTTGTCCTTGTGGAACTGAGTATTTTTTTATTTTTTTTTGGATGCACTGTGCAACTTGCTGATATGTAATCTGTAATCCATGCATAATGTTTCAACATCACTTCACTGCCAGCTCAGAACAGTGATCTGGAGTCCTCTCCATGGCCTTTTGGTTAAGTATGCGTGTTCCTATACATTCTAGAGAGGGATGTTTTTCCTATGCATAGCTATGTGCATTGCCCTGTCATAAATTCATTAAACTAACTGCATATATACATATAGGTATTTATCTCATACTCTAATGGCGTATTGTATGTTTTTGTCGGTTCTCCTTTCATCAGCTGAGAATAATAGATGTAATGCAGGAGTGCACTAGGGAGTTAAATAACATATTCAACTACTGAATCATGGCTGTATGGAGTACATATCTGGAGTCTAAACATCAGTTAGCAGCTTACTTTTGTTAACGCAATTTTGGTTGGCTATTGTACAGTTGCCAGTTCTAAGGTTGGCCTCTCTGAAGTTGTCCATGCTGTTGTTCATGTCACCATCGATTTCCATGTACTCAGACTTGCTGACAACTGAGGAACTGCGGCGGCTGGAATCAGAGTCAGAAGCGATGTTGGGGTTACTCACGTTCAGAAGTTGCGCTTGCTCCTCACCCTCAGTTTCCCTGTGGTAGAAGTAGTTGAAATTGGATACGATGACAGGCACTGGTAGGGCAATGGTTAGCACACCAGCGATTGCACACAGAGAGCCTACAATTTTGCCCCCTATAGTGACAGGGACCATGTCTCCATAGCCAACTGTGGTCATTGATACAACAGCCCACCAGAATGCATCAGGGATACTGTTGAAGTGTGACTCTGCTTCTTCAGCTTCTGCAAAGTACACAGCACTCGAAAACAAGATGACACCAATGAAGAGGAAGAAGATAAGCAACCCAAGTTCCCGCATACTAGCTTTTAGGGTCTGCCCTAAAATCTGCAGGCCTTTGGAATGTCTGGACAGTTTAAAGATCCTAAACACCCTGACCAGACGAATCACCCTGAGAATGGCCAGTGATGTTGCCTGTTCCCCTTTGCCTTCTTTACCATCTGGTTCATCTGCCATCTCTGTGCCCAGTGTAATGAAGTAGGGGATGATAGCTACTACGTCTATGGTGTTCATTATGTTCTTAAAGAAGGCTGCCTTGCTGGGACATGCAAAGAATCGGACTATAAGTTCAAACGAGAACCAGATTATGCAGAGGGTCTCTACAATGAAGAAGGGGTCTGTAAGGATGTTTGGTTTGTAATAAAAGGTGGTGTTCCCTACTATCTTTATTCTCCCTGCAGGGTCCTCCTTCAGTTCTGGCAAAGTCTCCAAACAAAAAATGACAATGGAAATTAAAATGACCATAACAGACACTATGGCAATTCCTCTGGCCGGCCCTGAGCTCTCAGGGTGCTCAAACAGGAGCCAGACCTGGCGCTGGAACTCCCGGTCGGGCAGGGGTCGTTCTTCTTCTCGGATGAATCCCTCATCCTCGCGGAACCTCTCCATTGCCTCAGCTCCGAGCTCATAGAACTTAATTTCTTCTGAGAACATATCCAGTGGTACATTTACTGGCCTCCTCAACCGCCCTCCAGACTGATAGTAGTAGAGGATTGCATCAAAACTAGGACGGTTCCGGTCAAAGAAATACTCATTTCTCAAAGGATCAAAATAACGCATTCTCTTCTTTGGGTTCCCAAGCAGCGTCTCTGGAAACTGAGCGAGTGTTTTGAGTTGTGTTTCAAAGCGCAGCCCAGCAATGTTGATGACCACCCTTTCACAGCATTCATGGTCATCATGATCAGGGGAATATGTGTCCTGAGGATGCCCCGGGACAGCTGATGTTTCATCCATGTTATCTCCGGGCACTACGGTCATCCTGCAAGTCCAAGTCAAAGCACTGCAGGAGATGCGGAACTGCGGTTAGTGTAAAGGAACAGACATGTAGTTCTCGTCCCGAATTCCTCTCTCAACTCACGTTTGTGAGTTTGTGCAGCTTTGATTTTGTGCCCACAGAGCTGGCTAGGTTGTTCAGCTAACAGCTAGACCACTTTTCCTCAGTCTGGACCCACTGCAGCTCCCGCTGACTCCACCATCGCTCCTTTCCACTGCATCCGCTACTGCTGCCTCTGCCACCCAGTCAGAGAAAAAAAATGGATCGAACAGTGGAGAGATTTTGCCAGCTCAGCAATTTCCACTTTATTTATTTATTTATCTTTCCATCATTCTGTCTATCAATGCATTTTCTTCTATGCTGTGCACATATGTTTCTTGCATTAAATGTGTACAACCACTGTTCTGCTGTGTTCAACTGAAAATGATCTGACATGACCATGTCACTTTTACTCTTAGCTCACATGCAGGCTAGGCTCTTATTCAGGACTGGAAGACTAGCTCTCACTCCAAAACAACACGAGCAGACTGCACTTCTTTTAGGAAGTAAATAAAGAGAAGCAATGCAGAATAAAGCAAAAGATCTTCATATCCAGCAGGTACTGGTGCTTACCTCTTGGAGATGCTCACTGGAAACGGGTGAGATGTTTCTCGTCATCTAATAGTACAGATCTTCTCTTTCGTCTTGTGTTCATTCATTAGCACTTGAAATGTCTTTTCGTGTGCAGTCCTCGAGAGCTGCAGTTCTTGTATCCTTGGCCGTGTGACACCTGAGCATCTTAAGTCGCAACCGCTAAACGGTCATCTATTGAAAATCTATTGCACGTTCGCTAGAATGCAGGTGAGATTTCGACGAAGAGAAAGCAAATGCGAAGGGGGGAGGAGGGGGAAAGGTGCTAAAATGAAATACAAACAGAAGCCGGGAAGCCGCAGCCTCCCTCCTCGCGGTGCGGTGCTCGTGCGGCGGCACCCCGGCGCGTGAATAAGTTTTATACCGCAGGAGAGACTCTACTACTGCAGCTCGGAGGAAGGGTGGGGGGGATGCATTAAAGTTGGATGGGTGGAGAGGAGAAAATGGGGTTGGGGGGGAGCAAACGCACAGCTCATGCCATTTCCAGACATCACTGAATCAGCAGAAATTTCCGCGCTTCCGCGTAGACAAGAGGACGAGAGGTTTGCTTTATCAGTCCGCGCGAGCTAAAGGGAATGGCGGTAGAAGAGTGCTTAAAGGGGGTGTGGGTGAGGGATCAATGAGGGGATAGAGAATGATTCTTTAATACTAGGCAGTATATACCGGTGCACATGGGGAGGCGGTGGAGCGCGAGGGTGGGGGAGAGAGAGAGAGAGAGAGTTCGACGCAATGCAGACCGGCTCTATAACCCAGGCTGCCGCGGCGCGCGCGCTCCGGTACAAACACATCACAAGAGCACGCGGCTAGATCTAAACCGCATAGGATCCTGCTTTCGAAATAGTATAGCACGCCACCTATGGGGCAGTTCCACCTCTGGGACAAGTTAAAGTGTTCCCATTTCCCCTGTATTGAACAGGACACCTTCACGTTACTCTTAATAAGGCATAATCCTTAATAAAGCATAATTATGACATAATTGGCATAATTGTGATTGCAATGTCAGTGCACCCTGTTTGACCAATGTTTTTTAAACTAGACCCTAGAAGAATAATCAGACTTTAATCCTAGGGGTAAAGATCACTCAGTGGATGTCATTACTAAATCTAGGACATATTATGTATAGAAGCTGTATTTGCAGAACATTGGTGCAAAATAAACGACCCCACAATGACTTCACTGACTGCATAGTGTATCTGCAGTTACTAATACTCAGGAGATTTGGTCAAAATACCAGCAGCTGGATATGACGAGCCGGATGATGAGGTAGATATGATTCACTGAATCTGCAGGAATTTTACAGGAGTAATACACATTTAAGAGATGAGATCTAAGGTCAGAGATGGGATGACACGGCCACCTCATATGTGTGGGTTCCTATGGATGTCTATTATAGCAGCACCTGTGTTATATTTTCCTGGATTTTTTTTTAAAGGAACAGTTTGTCATTTTCGAATCTCTTGCAGAGTGTGAAGCAATTTACAACTGAAAACAAAAGGAAAACATTCACAAGCCCTTTCTCCCAAGGGATTCCCAACGACTGTTCAAGCTGCACTCAGTCTTTGAAACTATACCTTTATCATCAGCCAACAATATAAACCTTATCTTCTGCATTGTAGCAACTGAGCAACGGATCTGCCACAAAATTAAAATGTTACTTTTGTAAAATATAAATGAGAGAATCTTTGTGGTGACTTCAGGAAACTTGGGATTTGGATGCACTTTATTTACACTACACAATTTAAAATGTTATATTATGAACTTATTCTACACTGAAATAGACTTTGATTAATGGCATTTTCATTTCTGTTATCATTTACAAATATAAATGACCCCTAATACCCCTACTACTACTACCCTTACTACTATTACTACTACTAATACCACTACCAGTACTACTACTACCCCTACTACTATCACTACTACTACTACTACTACTACTACTAGTACTACTACTACCCCTACTACTACTACTACTACTACTACTACTACTCCTACTACTACCACTACTAGTACTACTACTACTCCTACTACTACTCCCTTATGAAACAAAAATATATTGCTATATATTGGAAAATATAGTGCAATATAGTAAATAATATAATTCCATATAT
>JAOVVG010000037.1:11590334-11612591 GCA_028566375.1 Leptodoras nelsoni | reverse complement strand
CTATGTGGCCGGCTAGGCACCGGCTCCCCCGTGACCCTGAAACGGAATAAGCGGCCAAGAAGATGAATGAATGAATGAAGGTGTGAATTGCTTCCTCTTTGTTTCATGACAGGAGATGAAAGTGAAATTGAAGTATTGAGGTACTGTGCACACACACTAGTGAAGTGAGGACACTAGGGGTGGTGGACATCCTTGTCCAGGGCTGGGGAGCAGTTAGGAAGTTTGGGGTTAGGTACCTCAGTGCTCAATGGCACTTCAGTCGGTTGGGTGGATCGAACCAGTAACCTTCCGGTCACTGTCAACCATGCTGGTTCCTTAACCACAAGCCCATGGGTACCCACTATATCCAGATAGCAATCCCAAAGTGTTAATTGGACACAATATCAATGTGCAACACATGAATTAAATCCTGATCTTCTTAGTTTAACATGGGTTTAGTTCACCTACAGGTATGTTCACCTATAGTTTGTTTGTCTCAAACTAATTAAGCCACTTGACCTTTTCCTGTGAGAGCTACCTTGCCATAAATAATAGAGTGGGAATTTTGCTTGAGTTTATATAGAAAAAGTCAAATGATCAAACGAGTGGAGTGGAGTGATGAATGGCTTGCTTTATAATGTGCTGCTGTTTTTAAGGAAAGTCTGTAGATATGCAATTTAATTTTAATTTATTGATTACACATATGGCAGACAAGTATAGTACAACAAACCATTCTGTGATTCACATGAAACGTAGAAAGTATTTGCAATTACACTATATAATAGCAATAAAATGCAAGTATGTCTGCCTTTAAAGACGTTTATAGTTTCCTGTGGTTCACCCTGATACTCTTTGTATCTTTTGCTATTATTGTTGTATTTATGCTTTGATCTAACCTGCAAGAATACAGTATTAAAATATTGATGCAATTTTCCTCTTCAATTATCACACTGCTTCAGCTGCCTTAATCCACTGAAAAGATTAGTGAGGTTTTCTTTCATTATGTGAATACTTTATAAGTTTTAGGTTCTGACCTAATGTTCCATGTGTACATTTGTCAAATTAATGACAGAATGGCTTTAAATGGCTACAAAAGACACACTTAGTCTAACAGAAAAACATCTGGAGCACTTAGTGCTCTGTTACAGATGATGACCTTTCTTCTTAAGGAAATTAAACTGAAGCTATTATCTACAGAAACATGACAAACTCAATGTGTCTCAGAAAAGTAAATGTGAAAAACAAAAGAATGAAATATATATTATATATATAAATATATATCGTCATTACAACTGGTTGAGCTTGTAGTGAACGAGATAGCCATGAGCTGATTGGTTTACTTGGTGTGTTTACTGTGGCTGATATTTAGTAATACAGCAACAAATTGTGCATTGTAGAATTTATGATAATCTAATGAGTTGCTGACTCACTATGCAAGTCTGTCAGACAAAATACAGACGATAAAAAGCAGTATGCAGTACTAAGTGCATCTTAGTGGATACTACTACACTGGTATCATCTCTGTGGTTCACAAAATAATCTTTTTCTCTGGGCAGGTGTGGAGTTTTTTTTCTCCCTTACATTTCTTTCTCTTTTCTGTATTTGTGACTGTGTTTATATACATGCTCTGTCTCTGTGGTTATATACTATATGGTTTTACCACAGTGCAAAAACATAAACATGGGCGTCACTGTGGCTTGACATCACTCATTGTCACCATGGTGAGCAACTATGGGAGGGTGACGTCTGAGTCGGAGACGTCACTGTTCTTCCTTTCGTCAAGGGAGCTGGACTAGTGCAAGTGTGAGAATAACTGATGTGAAAAAGGTTTGGTTTGTTATTTCTTCCAGCAGTGGAGGGTGTTTGAGTGCAGAACATATTTGCACCATATACATGGAATGGTGAGCTTATGAAGGTCTGAAGGTGTAGGTGAGCAAAGCCTTTAGCCCCATAGCTCACATGGCCAGGATCAGAGTCATCAGATGAGTTGCGGCCACACTGCTGCCAAGCAGATCGGCAGCACTATTTATAGCTAATCCTGTTTAAGCGAGGTCATGCTCTCTACCATCCCTAAGACAGAGCACTGGAGTTAAGCAGGTTGCGTGCCAGTGTGTGACAGAGGACAGCAGTGGAGCGCCACATCAGCTTCAGCATCCACTCCCGACTATGACCTCATGCTCACATGCACATGCAAGTGTATCAAAGACACTCTATGTGGCTCTTATGAACACATATCACACAGAAAGAAAAGTAAAGCATGTTTATATTGTGCACTATAAATCAAATGTATATTATTCTGAAAATAGGACCAGGCCAGTAGCCATTACAAAAGACTTTTACAAATTCAGACTGGACAAAGTTTAAAATGTGTATTCATATATGGTTACTATTGGAAAATAATATTCACATGTATTAAAAATAATAATAAAACACACACACACACACACACACACACACACACACAATTAGCTCCTATTCTTGATGGAAAACCCTAGACTCAATTGTATTGTATGATGTGCACATAAGAAGATTTTGGGATTACCCTGCTATGTAAGACCAGACATGAACTTTGATATCAGCAATCCTAAACAAACAGTCCAGTGATTATAATTCACCACATTTCCTTTTATAGCCCAAAAGCTCAGAAATGAAAGAGCTTTGGAATTGCAAGCACATGTTATCCCCCAGTTTTCTCTGTGCAGTTCAGTATAGTAAGCAATGTCTTTCAAGAATGACATAAAAACAACAGTGAGAGTAATACTACTGTTTTAAAGGATAGTATTGTGATTTGGTGACTGATGGTGGATCAGATACTGAGAAAACAAAAATCTTTGTTTTCTTATTTTATAGCTAACAGTATTATCTTCCATCTCAGTGGGCAGTTAACATACTGTATGTTAACCCTTATGTCTTGTTCCAGCCAAATTTATCTGTTCATATCTGCAGTATATTGATGAGGAGCAGTCTAGATCGGTGGTTAAGATG
Source organism: Leptodoras nelsoni (assembly GCA_028566375.1). Lineage (NCBI taxonomy): Eukaryota > Metazoa > Chordata > Actinopteri > Siluriformes > Doradidae > Leptodoras > Leptodoras nelsoni. The sequence goes on along the minus strand of JAOVVG010000037.1, from coordinate 11,609,627 downwards.
ATGGACTACTGACCAGAAGGTAGTGAGTCCAAATCCCACTATAGCCAAACTGCCACAGTTGGGCCCCTGAGCAAGGCCCTTAACCCCCAACTGCTCAGATGTGTAAAAGCGGTAATAAGATAAGGGTGTCTGCTAGATGTCATAAATGTAAATGTTATTTCCTATACCAAAAATTATCATATGAACAATCATTTGCTTTGCTCAATTTCTATAATGAACACATTTTTATAAGAATTACAGCTATTTTAATTCAGTCATTTTATGGTGATTTCTTTTTTAATTGCAAATAGATTTGGCAAATCTAGAATAAAAAAAGGTCATAGTGGATTTAACATGGATCTCTTATTCATGCTTCCACTACACACACACACACACACACTCACAACGATCAGTAGAATCATGGAAAAAAGCCTGGGCTTTGTCTTTTGGTGTTTATTTTTGGCATTTAAAAATGATTTATAAATGACAATACTTAAAATAACGTTCATTTGATTACATCTAAAGAGGTGGCCTGGGTCTGTGGGATGCTATAAGTAGTCTGCGACATTTTAATTAACTTTGGCATCTATCATGCATCAAGTCTTCTTGTTTGGTGCAATTAGCTGTAGCTAGAGGAGACACCTGTACCTGGAAGGAGCGTGTCAGCCAATCAGAGCCCAAGTCCACTTCTTCATGACGTAAGCACTGGGCGGAGCAACGAGCAGTGGGCGGGGCTTTCCAGATGGAGCGGTAGAACCCCTGCCTCGGCTGGAGATGAGATGTGGAAGACCCTTCACTGCTGAAAGTAAGTGCAAATGTTGTTTTAAAAGACAAGTATGCATTGTGTTATCCGTTTTGTCTAAAACATGAAGTGGTGCTGTTTGGTCATGACTGTGCGACAGTATGAACAGTGTGCGCATCTTGTTTGTCCTTTGCATCTAAGTGATAAGTATCTGTGGTATAAATTATTTTTGGATCGCACTATGAAGCTTGCCACGTTAGGCTCAGGTGTTTGATCGGTACGGACACACACACACACACACACACACACACACACACACCCTTTGCAGCGTGTACTGAGGTGTTGGATGCAGCTGAGAGTGGCGAGTTGCACCAGCTTTAACCAGGTATCCTGATTTGATGGCGCACCTGTTCTGTATATACAGATAGTCTACTGTATATACAGGCAGATATTTATCCCATTATCCTCGTCATTATTTCGGGAAGTTTAGAAATGATCCAGATGAACAGACTGCATATAATAAACTGCATGGAATCCAAACGCAAGGATATTTCTTACAACGTATACAGTAGTAACCCTTTATGAACACTGTAGATGCAAACACCTTATTGCCTGCATAATGCTCCTTACATTATTCCAAGTGAATAGTCTATATTTTCCCCATAGTATAAAGTGTACCTTTGTTACAGGTGCCTTTATGTCTGGGCCCTTTATTTGTTAATATTAAACACTACTACAGGTGAACAGGATAATTAAAAAATAATTTATAATGTAAAATGTATACATTATAAATACATAGAATTTAGGTTTAATTATAAAAACACACAAAATCAGTCTTTGCCAGTTGATTACTGATATTGTTACAGGTATTCATATTTGCATTGGAACATTTATTGTTTTTTGCAGATGAGGCTTTGTGTATGTTTTATTTATTTTTTTCCAGTTTCTTTCATTGTGAGGTTGCTCTCAAAAGAGATTTTTACAAATTGCAAACTCGCTCCAAGATTTGTTGGAAAATATGTTCTTGATTTTTTATAAGTTATTAAAAAAAAAGAACATGTCATGCTCTTTATCATATCTAGGCCATACACCCTGAAACAATCAGTATTTTGGTAAATTCATCAGCAATATCAGACATACAGCAATACAATGAGTTTAGTGTGTTTCAGAAAACAAAATTCAGATCAAAATTGAGATACTGTATCAGGGATATACTGTTGTAAGGGATATGATATGATTGTGACCTGGGTTGGGACTAAAGCCTTTTTTAAAAAATTTGCATGGACAAACACTGTGAAACAAATTTCACATTTCTGTTGTGTTCCAATATTTGTATGACTATTTTGGAAAAAAAGACATGCTATAGATGTTATTTATTTGAATAATTTGGGATGATGTTATTTTTACCTGTAGTATCTTGCCTTAAGCTTTAAATTAGACTATATCTGATGTAAAGTTTTAAGTATTTGTTACTTGTTAATATTCATTTGGTCTCATGGTGCCATACTGAATTATGGTTCCATAGATTGAGTTGGTAATGCCATTTTTAAAATCTGATATAAATGTTTCATATTTTATTTTTTTATTTAGCTTAAAGTGATTTCAGGGTCCCAAATTTATTCATTGTTGCATTCAATTAATGGTAATTATTTAATATAGTTCTGTAGTGTGTGGCCAAAGATTTGTAGATACCTGATCATCACATGGTGCATAATGAACAAATCACTCCAAAATTTTTGTTTCTTCTAACATTGTGGCAGCAGTTTGGGGAAGAGTCACATATGAGTGTAATGGTAAGGTGTCCACAAACATTTTGCCATATAGCGTACATGCACGAAATGGTTTGTGTGACACCACAGGTATACAGAACTTGATGGTTAAAAAAACAACTCACACGTTTCTTACTTTTGCTAGCTGTTTGATTTACTTGTCTTTAATTGTGGTGAAGAGGTCTACATTAACGTTACATTTAAAGTTTAAAGACACTGTCAGGACACATGAGCACTGTAAGAGTTTATTTCATACAGGGATTTTACTGTGTAAATGTTATGTCTGTGTTCAAATCTAGTGCAAGTACACTTTATCCATGACAAGTGCAACACTCAAGTGGGTCATTTTAAACTAGAGTACAATCGATACAAAGTACCAAGAATCACTTGTGTGTTGGGAGGTGGGTTCTTTTGCATTGATATTCATCTGCAGAACAACAGCTGCAAATGTAATAGTTTTTTAATTCTATTTGGAATTAATTCAGCCAATATATCTATAATGATATTACACAAGTGTGTTTTTTGTATTGCTTTTTGATGCAAAATTGGTATCAGTGTTGTTATTTGAGTTTAAGTTACTTCAAGATGATTGAGCTACTGGTCATATGTTATATATGAGAAATATATAAAGTGAGAAGCTCATCTTGACCTTGTAAGCTTCAGACATACAGTATTGTTATTTTTATCTTCAGACAGCATGGCTCCACAAATTTCCTTTCTGGTTTGCTCTGTGTCTTGTATTCTGAGTCAGCAAAATTGTATTACATATGAGTCCTGTGATTTGTATTTGTATCACTTTCATTCTCTTGCCCTTGAACTGCCCTCATACTCAGTTTGTTCATTCTGCCCCAAGAGACATTCTCATGTTGAGATTCCACTGTTGTGACATACAGGAGACTTAACCCAGAGCTGTCACTCTGCAAATGTCCCAGTGAACATTTCGAGTGGTTGCAGGAATTACATCATGGAAAGCTCTGTGTAATAAGGCTATTATATTTTTAAAAAAGAACCTCGAATCTGGGGGTGACACGGTGGCTTGGTGGGTAGCACTGTCGCCTCACAGCAAGAAGGTCCCCGGTTCGATACCCGGGTGGGGCGGTCTGGGTCCTTTCTGTGTGGAGTCTGCATGTTCTCCCCGTGTCCGTGTGGTTTTACTTCGGGTACTTTGGTTTCCTCCAACAGTCCAAAGACATGCACATTAGGTTGATTGGTATCTCTAAAGTGGCCCGAGTGTGTGTGTGCCCTACAATGGATTGGCACCCTGTCTAGGGTTGTTCCTGCCTTGCGCCCTAAGTTGCCGGCTAGGCATCGGCTCTCCCGTGACCCTGAAAAGGAATAAGCGGTTAAGATAATGAATGAATGAATGAATGAACCTTGAATCTTTAAACAATCTCTAAACATTAACACATTGATCTAAGGAAATATTGATTTTATTTGTATGAAGAAATGTTTCTTTAGAGGATTCTTGAGTGGTTGCATAGGTATGTTCAGCTACATCACTTGTGGTCTATGAAACTACCTGCAACTCCAGAATTGATTTAATGTTGTGAAGACAGAAACACAGTCTTAGTGCTTTATCTGAACGTTCATGGTTGATTGCCGGTGAGAGATTAACTGAGATGGACTCCCTGGAGAGGTGTGTGTATGGATGGCTGTCCTTTTCATTTGACTTGGCTTTCCTTAGTTTCACAGTAGAAACCCAGCTTCTATTTTCAGCATTTCTGGTGTTTTGCAAGGTTCAACTTAGTTTGACACAACTTCTTGGGTTCTGTGAGGTCAGTCTTTGGTCATGGTGCTTGCTGGTCCCTTGTGAACTTAATGATTACAAATAAGGTGATTGAGCCGATGGCCAGGGCAATCAGGCAGTCTAATAACACCTTATCTCTACCTGCAAGTTCAGTGAGCACCTCTGGATTCAGACCCTGATGGAAGGTGGTTATCAGTCTAGGCTTGTTCTATCCATAGCCTGTTGCAAGTGTGCAGAACTCCAAATGTTGTACTACATTTGCCTTGCTTCATGGAGAGGAGCTGTTTTCTGATTGATTTGCCCTCAAGAGAATGATCAGAAACATACTGGAACATCTAGTCTTTGCATGCAGCCATCTCTTGCACATACACTATATTGCCAAAGGTATTTGCTCATCTGCCTTCACATGTATATGAACTAGAGTGACATCCCATTCTTGATCCATAGGGTTTAATATGATGTCGGCCCAAGGTTTGGCAGCTGTACCAGCTTCAACTCTTCTGGGAAGGCTTTCCACAAGGTTTAGGAGTGTGTTTGTGGGAATTCTTTGCATTCTTGCAGAAGTGTATTTGCTGTCTCCACTCTAATTCATCCCAAAGGTGTTCTGTTGGGTTGAGGTCAGGACTCTGTGCAGGCCAGTCAAGTTCTTCCACACTAAACTCACTCATCCATGTCTTTATTGACCTTGCTTTGTGCATTGGTGTGCAGTCATGTTGGAACAGGAAGTGTTTAAACTCTTCCCACAATGTTGGGGGCATGAAATTGTCCAAAACTCCTGAAAAACAACCCCACACCTTAATCCCCCCTCCACCAAATTTTACACTTGGCACAATGCAGACAAGTATCATTCTCCTGGGAACTGCCAAACCCAGACTCGTCCATCAGATTGCCAGATGGAGAAGCGTGATTCATCACTCCAGAGAACATGTCTGCATTGCTCTAGAGTTCAGTGGCAGCATGCTTTGCACCACTGTATCCGAGCTTGGTGATGTAAGGCTTGGATGCAGCTGCATGAAGCTCTCTATACACTGTTCTTGAGTTAATCTGAAGGCCACAAGAAATTTGGAAGTCTGTAGTGATTGACTCTGCAGAAAATTTGCAACCTCTGCACACTATGCACCTCAGCATCTGCTGACCTCACTCTATCATTTTATGTGGACTACCATTTCATGGCTGAGTTGCTGTGATTCCCTACACACTTCAACTTTGTTATAATACCTGACTGTGGAATATTTAGTAGTGAAGAAATTTCATGACTGGACTTGTTGAACATGAGGCATTCTATCATGGTACCATGCTAGAATTCACTGGGCTCCTGAGAGCGACCCATTCTTTCACAAATGTTTGTTGAAGCAGTCTGCATGCCTAGTTGCTTGATTTTATACACCTGTGGCCACGTAAGTGATTGGAACACCTGAATTCAATTATTTGGATGGGTGAGTGAATACTTTTGGCAATATAGTGTTGCTGCCATGGACTTCCTTTCCCAGCATAACACTCCACCAGCAGATTCAGTCATGCACACCTGCTCCCAAGTGCCTTCAAAGCCTATAAATACAGACTCTAGATGAAGACTCTTTGCAAATAATGCTCATTGTGCTCTTACCTGGCTTTCCAAGCCTTACCAATTCCATTTGAAGATCACCTGACTTTTGCTAGTCCCTGTTCAAGTTCTTTGTCTAATATTCTGGATTTGTTTACCTGTACTTTTGTACTTTTGTAATAAAGCAACTATGCATTTGTATCCATCTGTGACTCCAGAGAGTTCCATGACAATTTCTTTGATATTTCTATCATTTAGATTTTCTATGTAATCAGTAACCTTAAAATAGATTACAAAATGCCTAATCAAACCTCTCAGTAATACCTCAAGCAAAAACTCATTGGTCATGAAGTGGAAGCTCCTTTGCTATAAACAGTTGCCTGGCTACTTTAGTGTAACTCATCCATGAGCAAATGAACACCAACTCTGAACACATGTCTGAATGCATGTATGAGAGTATAAATTATGTATTCCATCTTATACTCTGCATTTCACATGCTGTGTTCACTGCAGTTCCGCAACTTACTACAGGCACAGCTTGCCTAATTAGATTAACCAAGGCTTTCCTGTGGTAATCATTTAGTGAGCCTCTTCCTTTGATGAACACTGTGCTGCTCAAGATGGCATACTGAAGGTCAAATGGTTTTCATTAAAGGAATGGACTATATCTTGGATGTCTGGTGTTTCACTCTTCTCATGTGAAGTGCTAATCAGTTGGCTGTTAGAACAAATCATTTTCTTTGAGGTGTTGGGACCTGCTCACAGTTATTTGCCATCTTTTCTCATTGCTTCAGGAATGGATTTAAAACTACTATGTGAGTACGCTGTGGACATAACATTTTCTTTTAAGAGGCAAACGTCAGTTTGATTGACTAATACATTTACAAAATAACTTGGAGTTTGGATCATGTAGTCTGTTATTGTATTAAGGTTCAAGTGTGTTATGTTCAAATGCTATGATATGTGAAGCTATTCTGTAGAAACAGTGCCCTTCTTAACCATGACACTCTTTTATAAACGGGATGTGTATCATAATCTTCTCACCAGATTGTATTTGTTCACATATTACTGCAATATACTGATGCTTGTGACTTTTCTGTTGAGATGTTTAGATGTTGTCAGCTTGCAATCAATTTTTGCTCATTAGATCTTTCACTTTTTAATTCATGCACTTTCTTTAAAGTAGAACTTTGCCAGAGAATCCGTTTTGCATGTATTGCCTAAAGCTGATCAGTTATAGAACAGTCTTGTTTTATGTAACGGAACTAAATTTAACCCTTCGGTCTTAAATGGTCTCAGCAGATCTTGCCCCTGAAGCACTGATGGAAAAGCCAATTGTCACTTGACACTTATTTATGTCTCCCATGAAGTGAAATACTGTTGGTATGATTCCACTGTAGGACTGATTAATCGTAGAGTCATTTCCTTTGGCATTTGACAGAAGAGCCGTGACCTGTGACTGCATCTGAATGGTGCTCAGGGATGTTTGCCAGCTGTCACATTTCATTATTTGAATTTTAGTGGCTGTGTAGTAGGATTTAAAATGACACCGAGTTAAGATCTTGCAAATCTTTTAGTTTAGCTCTTTGTCAGATCTTATCCACATCTCTGAAACAGTTCAGATTTTTCATAACTATAACACACCAATAATGGTTCTTCTCCTCTTTTTCAGATGTAGTGCAGAGTGGCTGTAAACAACCTGTATCTTCAGTGACCCTTATTAATCCACGATGAGAAAACATACACCGTTGCATCAAATGGACATAGCTGTTTACATGCTTCCAGTTTTGGCAACTTGTATTCTGTTTCCCTGAGTCATTAGTAGTTTATGGGTAATTCTGGGTTTTACCGCTGAATACTTTGCTTGGTGTGCTTCAGAGGAGATATGGCCCGAAACTCTCACTGTCGTTCCAAGTACAAGGCAGACGCCAACCACGATGCTGACTTCAGCTGCACGCTCCAAGAGCTTCGGTCACTCATGGAACTCAGAGGCACTGAAGGATTACAAAGAATCCAGCAGTGTTATGGAGATACCCAGGAAATCTGCACCAGGTTAAAATCATCACCCACAGATGGTAACTGAACTATTTTTGTATTGAATTTTATCTGGTGTGCTGAAGCCCTTTTTTTTTTTTTACTGTTGGTGCTTCACTGCTTCTCAATGCATCAGAAGGTTTTCTTCATTATTGTCATTGCAGTAGGAGGTTTAGGTCACATGTGCCGTGCTGATCTCTGGTGCAGCTGATACTTCAGCAGCTGAGACAGACCCTTTGTAGCTCTGCACTGTTTCTGTAAGGACTGTTTTGGCATGGTGTACAAGGACTTCTCAGCAGGCTTACCATCTTTAATCAAAATAATACAACTCTTAATAACAACTCTGCTTATCACTGAATAAACTATGAAGCTGTTAAATGCAATACCGGTTTCCTAACACAATATGTTTCCTTGAGCTATTCCAAATTACTGTATGTATTTGCTTTTATGTGCATTGTGAAATTTGATTTAACTGCTGCATATAATATAGCAACTTGTAGCACCTCCTAAAATACACCATAAGATCTACTGAAATCTGCCATGTACTATCCAAGGCTGTTATGTCAGGCCAGATTAAGTCAATAGTTTTTATCCTTGCTTACTGGTGTGTTGTGCATGTTCAGGCACATGAAAGAATCGCTTCACTCTAAAAAATGCAGCTTGTGTACTGGTGGCATTGCTAGATGATAAAAGACTTATTTGAAGAAAAGATGATGGAAAAAGGCTTGCAGGGTAGGCTGTTGAGTAAGGCAGGCAGAATATTTGATAGCCATAAGGATCTGACCAAATATAACTAAACAACTAATAAAAACCTTTACATTTATTAAGTGAATGAATTGACACTTTGTTATCTACTTTATTTTTTTGGTTTGTAGAAACTTTAATTGACTCTATTATTCATGTTACTGTTTGCCTGATAATATATATTATGTTATAGCATGTTTGTGACAGGTGGTAGCAGATCAATTTCTACATGTAATCCCACTCGGAGTAAACCACATAGCAAAATCCTCAGTGCAGAATCTTCCAGACTGACGACTGTTTTGCTTTTGCCCTTGTTGGCACTTTTATATGAAAGTACATGGGCTTTGAAATTGTAAAATAGTTAAACAGTTTGACAGGATATGGACTTAAAATAGCAATGCCCATGGTGTTCTGGCTTTTTATGTGTGGCTGCTGTTGTCCTATTTGAGTTTTAAAATATTTGTAAGTTTTATCTGCTGCTCATTTTAAATGCCTGTATGTTAAAATCAGTAAGTTATATGTTATGGCATAACAAGCTAAAATATCTCATATATATGATGACTCTCCAGTTTTCTGGTTAGTTATTTAGTTTGGCTTGCTTTGCACACCTTGTAGGTTTAGGCAAGAATAATGTTTCTGTGTTGGACCTGTATTTAAGCTAATTCCTCTACCAAGCCATTTCAGGGCCTGAGATTGTTGTCATACACTATATTGCCAAAAGTATTCACTCACCCATCCATATCATTGAATTTAGGCGTTCTAATCACTTCCATAGCCACAGGTGTATAAATTCAAGCACCTAGGCATGCAAACTGCTTCTACAATCATTTGTGAAAGAATGGGTTACAAAGTGGAAGCGATTGGGAACAAAAGCAACTCTGCCAATAAGTGGTAGGCCACTGGATGGCCCCTTCCTGTTGCACGATGATTGCACATCAGTGCACAAATCAAGGTTCATAAAGACATGGATGAGCGAGTTTGGTGTGGAAGAACTTGACTGGCCTGACCTCAACCTGACAGAACACCTTTGGGATTAATTAGAGTGGAGACTGTGAGCCAGACCTTCTCCTCCAACATCAGTGTCTGACCTCACAAATGCACTTCTGAAAAAATGATAAAAAATTCACATAAACACACTCCTAAACCTTGTGGAAAGCCTTCCCAGAAGAGTTGAAGCTGTTATAGCCACAAATGGTGGGCCGGCATCATATTAAACCCTATGGATTATGAATGGGATGACACTCAAATTCATATGCATGTGAAGGCAGATGAGCAAATAATTTTGGCAATATAGTGTCTTAGTGCAATTAAATGTCAATCAATAAAATTCATTGCCTTCTTTTCTGAGAACTCTCAGTTTACCTTGTGGTGAAATACAGCTAAGAATTATGACTGCACTTCTTGCATCCAATGTTTTTGCACTGTATTACACTAATGTGTTTCTCTATTATATTAATTTCTATTGCAAAAAAAAAAAATTATGGAAGTTTTTGGTTGACTAAGGGACGTTTCTTTTTTTTCTTAATTTTAGGACTGAGCACAAATGCTGAAGATCTTGAAAGAAGAAAAGAAGAATTTGGAAAAAATGTCATACCCCCGAAAAAGCCAAAAACATTCCTTCATTTAGTGTGGGAAGCACTGCAAGATGTGACGCTAATTATTCTGGAAGTTGCAGCCATGATATCCTTAGGCCTTTCCTTCTATAGACCGCCAAATGCTGAAAGGGAAAGTGAGTGTATTGGGCATTTTAAGCACATCAGAACTACATCACTGCATTAATTACCAGCATATAATAGAAGAACATGAGTTTTTAAAGGTTTGACATATAGAAGTTTCACTGTAGCTTTTGGCCTATCAATGCAACTTTGTTGTTATGCTTTGTTGTTAAAGATATTATCTCACATTTTATTAGTGCATCTGAGAAAATTGGACCATTGTGAAAAAGTTTTTTTTTTCATAATTCTAAAATGTAAACTGTCATGTTTTATATTCATTACATGTAAAGTGACATTTCACCATTTGTTTGCTTTAATTTTAATCATTATGGCTTATACATTATGAAAATCAGAAATCATCAGTAATGAACATAAAATATACAACAGTTTACCTTTTTGAATTTTGAATTGAAAAATGAACTTTTTCCATTATATAATAATGTTTTGGAATACAGTGGTTTTAGCCTTGTGCTTGTCTTTTGGACAATGCAGATTTACAAATATATAAGAGCATAATGATTTTTAAAATGGTCCATATCTGAATCACATATAGGTTCAGTTATAGCTCAGTTTATATACATTTTAGACACTCTCATGAAAACCTATCAGTTTTCATGTGTTGTGGCACAGAAGTGAATTGTGATGTTACATATTAAACAGCATTCTGCATGCTTTCCAGCTGTGCTCTGGACTGACAGTGTTTTCTATGGTAGACTGTGGAAAGGCTGCAGGAGGCATGGAGGATGACAGTGAAGCAGAGACAGGATGGATAGAGGGTGCTGCCATCCTTTTATCAGTCATCTGTGTGGTGCTCGTCACTGCCTTTAATGACTGGAGCAAAGAAAAGCAGTTTCGTGGCTTGCAGAATCGCATTGAACAGGGGCAGAAGTTCACAGTGATACGAGAAGGCCAGGTCATTCAGATTCCTGTGGTTGAGATTGTCGTTGGAGATATAGCTCAAGTAAAATATGGTAAAATTCCCTTTCCTGTATCTCCAGTATTTCTCTGCCTTCTGCTTTGGCTTATAAAGCTTTCATTTTGGTTTTTTAAGTAAAGCTTCTCTATATTTGCCGGAGGCCTGACCATCTGGCCTGTGCTGCATGTCTTCAGGTGACCTCCTTCCTGCTGACGGCATTCTAATCCAAGGAAATGATCTTAAAATTGACGAGAGCTCTCTTACAGGAGAGTCGGACCATGTCAGAAAGGCACTGGACAAGGATCCGATGCTACTCTCAGGTTGTGAATCCTTAGAATTTAGCCATTTTCTTCACATAGAGAAATGTTTTATTACTGAGCAAGGGTTCAATTAACTGAATGTGTTCTATTAAGCAGAAACATGTACTCCGTTACAAAACATAATGAGAAGAAAGAAGGGCATTGCCCAGGGCAAGACCCAGTAGTACAACTGAAAAGACAGTAGATTTTTGTTAATAGTACATAACTGAATACATTTCTAATACACAACAGATATATATGAATCTTAGAATGTACAGTATGTACAGTTGTGGTCAGAAGTTGACATACACCAACCCTAGACATGAATGTCATGGCAATATTCAATGTTTTCCTTGAACTGTTCTGCAGAATGAGTGTTTTTTGTGGGCAGAATGAGTGTACAAAAAACAAGAATTTTATTTAGATTTACATGTCAGTAATGTCTCTTTTCCAAACAACTGCTGATTCCCAGATCATCAGTTTTCATAATTGTAAATGACCAACCCAAAACCACCAAGGCACAGGCCTACCATAAAATAGAAATTGCTCAGCATAACCTCAAACCATCAGCTAGACAGTTGGAACCTGGACACAATTGGATGTTCCTACAGGACAATGACCCAAACACACATCAAAGATGTTTGTGGAATGGATTACAGAAGGCTAACTTTAAGCTTTGGAATGGCCTTCCCAAAGTCCTGGCCTCAATCCTATTGAAAATATGTGTACTATGCTTAAATGTTAGGTCTGTGCCAGGAAACCAACAAATTAATTGAATTCTATAAATTCAGCCATGAATAGTGGTCTTATTCCATCCAGACTCCTGCCAGGATTGATAAATGCTGGTTGATGGCTACCAAAAGTGGATATTTTTGCCCATTTTTGCTGTATACAAAACAGCTGCTCAACAGTCCATGGTTGCCCTTGTCTCCTCTTCATGATGCGCCACACATTTTCAATAGGAGACAGATCTATACTGCAGACAGGCCAGTCAAGCACATACACTCTATGCCAAGAGGCCATGCTGTTGTAACTCATGCAGAATGAGGCCTGGCATTTTCTAGGGAAAATGCCAGTATATGCAGATCACCCATGCCGTCACAGATGCTAGTATTTGCACTTTTTGTTGGTAACAGTCTAGATGGTATTTTTCAGCTTTGGCATGTAGAATATGATGTTAATTCTTCCCCAAAACAAGCTGAAATGTGGACTTGTCTGACCACAGAACATGTTTCCAATACCTTTTGGTCCATTTCAGATGGCTTTGGGCTCAGAGAACTCATCAATGTTTCTGTGCAAAATTAATATATGGCTTCCTTTGCATAATACAATTTCAGGTTGCATTTCTTGGTGCAGTGGCAGGCTGTGTTAAGTGACAATGATTTTCCAAAGTATCTTGGGCCCATGTGGCTATGTCCATCACAGTAGCATGACGGTTTTTCAAACAGTAATGCCTCAGTGGTGGTTTCCGCCCTTGGCCTTTATGCACTGAGATTTTCCCTGGCTCCCTGAATCTGTTCATGATATTATGAACTGTAAATGGTGAAGGACCTAAATTCTTTCGCACACACACGCGCACACACACACACACACACACCGATCAGCCATAACATTAAAACCACCTTCTACACACCACCACAGATTTCAGGGTTACTGTAGTGCTGACAATCATTCACCACCCAAATAATACCTGCTCTGTGGCGGTCCTGACCACTGAAGAACAGCATAAAAGGGGGCTAACAAAGTCTGGAGAAAAACAGAGGGACTACAGTCTCTATCTGTAAAACTACAAAGTGCACCTGTATGGTTAGTGGAGCTGATGATATGGACAAAGAGTGTAGATACAAGGAGGTGGTTTTAATGTTATGGCTGATGGGTGTATGTATATATTTACAAAATGGAATTAGGTTTTTATCAATGTACTTTTATCAGTTAAATAAAATTTCAAGTGATTCGACTTTTTTGTTTTTTATTGCATTTTTAGAAAGTGTCCCAACTTTTGTGGAAATGGGGTTTGTATTGTATATTGTATTTTCACAAAATTCTTGTTTTCTTCCTATTAAACATGTATTTCATATTTGTACACTCATTCTGCTCCAGAAAAAGAATAGTTCAAAGAAATCATTGAAAGCCCAATTTTGCCATGACATTCATGTCCAGAGTGTTTGTAAACTTCCAACCACAGCTGTAGACTTTTTATGGCTCATTATCTGATACCAAACCATTAAATACATGTTACCTTCAATATTTTATAACTACTGTCCTATTGCTTCAGGCACTCATGTCATGGAGGGATCAGGAAGGATGCTGGTCACCGCAGTGGGCTTGAATTCACAGACTGGTATCATCTTCACTCTCCTCGGTGCGGGAGATGACGATGAGGATGAAAAAGAAGAAAAAGAGAGGAAGAAAAAGAAGAAGGAGGAAAAGAAAGAAAAAGAAAGGCAAAAGAAGGAGAAAAAAGAAAGGAAGGGCAAAAAAAGTAAGAATTTGAATTTAAGTACACCGCTATAATATTAGGCTTGAAATGTTGCAAGCATGCTCATCTACGCATTTAGACTCTGAAAGTGTACAAATAAGTAAAATTACAAGGTATGTTTTTATATGGTGTAGTGTCAACAGAGAATTTGTGCCATCTTTGTTTTTATAATAGCCTCCACTTTTATGGGAAGGCTTTCTACTAGATTTTGGAGCATGGCTGTAGGGATTTTGCTCATTATTGAGTTCAGGCACTGAAGTTGGATGAGAACAACTGGTGCACAGTGAGCGTTCCAATTCATCCCAGAGGTGTTCAGTGGGGTTGAGGTCAGGGTTCTGTGCAGGCCATCTAATTTCTTCTAGTCCAAACTTGGCAGACCATGTCTTGTCATGTCATGGATGTCATTTGTGCATGGGGCATTGTCATGCAGGAACAGTTTTGAGCTAGACCCCTAAGACCAGTGATTCTCAATTATTTTCTGTTAAGCATATAAACTCTGCACATGACAAAATGGGATGAAACACACCCACTGTAGTATCATTTGTCTATAAAATTGTTATAAGTACACCTTATAACAATGTATGCCTTAATTTAAAAAAATGCCTTAATTTATTTGGCTTCATGCTGTCCGCTGCCAACATTTTAAGACACAGAAGACACACCGGTCTTTCTTCGTCTCTGTTAAATATTTTTCCATGTTGTCTCTTGAGGGTTTGTTCAGTACACTTCATATCACTTCCTCTGCGCTGTGTGCGCACGTGCTCTGTAATACTCCCCGTGCTCAGGCTGACAATGACAGCGCGACTGCCACCTACTATAGTAGATGTGCAATTACACTTTATTTTATACCACTTTACTTTCAAAATGAGAATAAGAAAATTCAAAATGGGGTCACATGTGCCCCCCAGGTACCACACTAGGGCGCGTCCCACTATTTGAGAAGGACTGCCTTAGACATCCCATACAGTTGTCTGATTCACATTTTGTTTCAACAGTTTGGGGATGGCCAAGTGTCCACAAACCTTTGGTGATCTAGTTCAACTCACTCATAGTGGTCTTCCAGATGTTTTTGTGTGATACTTGATGAGAAATTTCAACTATAGCAGAAGTCATCAAGATGATCTGATCTTGCTTCATCTGAGGGATTGCTGTTGTTGAATGTTTCTGATGTTCTATCAAACGAGGGTTTGAAGTTTAGGCCCAGACAGTGCAGAAAGCCATACAAATCATTCATAAAGTCTAGTCTTGCATTTAATAGCTCATGTAAATGTGCCTTTTTCCTACAGACAAACAGCAGGATGTGTCTGAGATATACAAGGGTAAGTGCTTTACACCTTTTTGAAAACATGTGATTTGGGCTATAGTCTTGGCTTTGGTTCACTGTGCTGAACTATGTTGCCCCAGCCATATGGTGCGCCAATGACCATGTATAATTTATCTTTTTATACTGATGGTAACAAGGAGATTACTGAGACCCCTGATGATACAGCATTGCTTTTCCACCCTACCTAGTAGGAGTACTTACACACACAGACACAAACACAGTACATCGCAAAATATCTATTGATTCTGTTTTAATTTTGTATGACTGCATAGCTGGTAAGGTGTGTATTTGTCAAATGTGGTTGCATGTACTTAAAGATACTTCATATCATTTAAAATGGTACTCTGAGTTGTATTCATACACCAGGTTAGAATAATCCCTGGTGTTGGCACACATCATCACAGAAAGCCAAACAAAGTTATGCTACACATATCTTATGGAACTAAAGTCCTGGTGTGATGTGACTTTCCATTTACTACAAAATGTAAATAGTCAAATGTTTGTTATATTTATATACTTAAATTAGATTATAATATATTATGCTACAGATATGAGCTTGATGAAGAAATAAATTTGTTGAAGGTGAAATAATTGATGTGTGAACTGACTTCACTTATGTGCAGTATGTAGCACTAGGTGGGACCAAGGCAAAGATGGAATTCCATCATGCAACTATATGTGCCAAAATGAATCCTAACAGTTTTTGACAAGGTCTGGGTTTGACACTACTGCTGTTATCACTGCTACTGGTACTGGCTGTACAGATAAAGATGGAGTAGGTGCTGAAGGCCAGCTTCTCAGCAGTGAGGATGGGACAGTGGTTGAGGCGAAAAAGAAATCCAGTCTGCCAAAGAAAGAAAAATCTGTACTTCAAGGGAAGCTCACCAAACTAGCTGTGCAAATTGGAAAAGCAGGTTAGAAATGATGTGGTGTGTTAATATCTTAATTATTGTAAGTTAATTATATTTTATTTGAAGTATTATATTGTTTCACACAACCTTTTGAATATCTGCATATAAAAAGAAAACTTACACTTGTGTTTTACTCACCAGGCCTTTTCATGTCAGCCATCACAGTAATTATTTTGGTGGTGCTCTTTTTGGTGGACACTTTCTGCATCCAAGGACTTCCATGGAGTAAACAATGCATCCCTATCTATGTCCAGTTCTTTGTCAAGTTCTTCATCATTGGAGTCACTGTGTTGGTTGTTGCTGTGCCTGAGGGACTTCCTCTCGCTGTCACCATCTCCTTAGCATACTCAGTCAAAGTATGAGTCCAAGAGCATTAACTTTGTCCATACAATGTATAGGACAGGTTGACATTGTCTAGAGAGCATATTCACTATAGATATGACCAAAGGGTTGTGGACACGTGACCATAACACTATGCTTTTTGAACATCCCATTCCAGTTGCAGCCCCCTCTCCTCTTTGCTGTTATAATAACTTCCACTCCAATAGAAAGGCTATTCAGTATATTTTGGAGCATGGCTGCACAGATTAGCCCATTCAGCCACAAGAGCATTAGTGAGCTCAGGCACTGATGTCAGACCAGAAGGCCTGGGATGCAACTGGTTTATCCAATTTATCCCATATGTGTTCAGTGGAGTTGAGGGAAGGGAAATTGTAATGCTACAGTATGCATTGTGTGACACTGATAATTGTGTGATCCAAACATTGTGGCAACAGTTTGGCGAAAGCCCACATATGGGTGTGATGGTCAGGCATCCACAAACCTTTTGTCCAGTGATAGTGAAGCTCTGTAAATTGCATTATGCATTTACTTGTATAAAGCCACAAATTAATTTTCAATGCAAATATGAAATGATAATACAGCTTTGTTGCTTTATTTGGTGGTTATGGTCCTCTGCAACTGTTCTCTTGATTTGGTCTTTTAGAAAATGATGAATGATAACAACTTGGTCAGACACTTGGATGCATGTGAGACAATGGGCAACGCCACTACTATCTGCTCAGATAAGACGGGCACATTAACCACGAACAGAATGACTGTGGTGCAGGTATATGTGGGAGACAGACACTATAGGAGGGTGCCTGAACCAGGTCTCCTTCAAAGCAAGATCTTGGACCTGCTGATTATTGGCATTAGTGTTAACTGTGCATATACTACTAAGATCATGGTGAGAAATCCTGGCTAGTACAGTATGCATGTTGACTTGTTTTCCAGCTAATTTATGATCTTGAAAAGTATTAATATTGACCCTAGAAAGTTGGTCAGTGTGTGTGTTGTTTTTCTTGTTATATTTTTATTTTATTAAATACTATTGAATTACATATACTCTAAATACAATATATTTTAAGTATAGAGTTACTGTATAAATGTTTTACTTCTGTTTGTGTGTGTATTTTTAGCCACCTGAAAAAGAAGGTGGATTACCTCATCAGGTAGGGAACAAAACTGAATGTGCCTTGCTGGGGTTTACGCTTGACTTGGGCAGAGACTACCAAAGTATCCGCCAAGAGTATCCAGAAGAGAGATTTTTTAAAGTGTATACCTTCAACTCTGTGAGAAAATCGATGAGCACAGTGCTGAGAAATATTGATGGAAGTTACCGGATGTTCAGCAAAGGAGCTTCTGAAATCCTCTTGAAGAAGTAGGATTACACTTTATATTTTGGACTCAAATCAGGAGTAAACTTGTAAATAAATAACATTTTGTTCTGTTTTTGCAGGTGTTGTAAAATCTTAACAGCTAGTGGTGATTCCAAAGTCTTTAAGCCCAGAGATCGAGATGACATGCTGAATAAGGTGATTGAGCCCATGGCTTTAGAGGGTTTGAGGACAATCTGCCTGGCCTACAAGGACTTTCCGGCCTCAGAGGGGGAACCAGACTGGGACAATGAGGCCGACATCCTCACAGGCCTCACCTGCATTTGTGTCGTAGGCATTGAAGATCCTGTACGGCCAGAGGTTAGAACACACCTTTGTCTCATTTTACAGGATTTGTGAGTAACTTCCACAATTACGTATTCCTACAATTTTAAATGAATATGACTGACTGAGAAAATTATCTTATTGCAGATACTGAAAATAAGCAGCCATCTTACCCACATGACTCTTCATTACTATTAATAAATGTGGATATATTTTTAGTTTTCTAACCTGTGGGTGCTTTTACTGACTCAGGTCCCTGATGCCATTAAGAAATGTCAGCGGGCTGGAATCACAGTACGTATGGTCACTGGAGACAACATTAATACTGCCCGTGCTATAGCCAGTAAGTGTGGCATTCTCCATCCAGGGGATGATTTCCTGTGCCTTGAGGGCAAAGAATTCAACAGGCGAATACGCAATGAACTAGGAGAGGCAAGTTACTAATGATGTACATTCTTCTGTTATAAAGGTGTTTAAAAGAAGCTGTTTAAAGACTTTTTGAAATTACACCACATTCTATCATGTTGAATTTTACACTTTATATAAAAGAACAAATCTAATATGCTACTGATCAACTCAAAATGTTATTATTTGAAACAAGACAGCATAGATCAAAAAAATAAAAATGTATGTAGGCTTTTGTGGCGTTTTGTGAAATTTTCTGTGATTTATATAATAATATATGTCTTCATTTCAGATTGAACAAGAGCGTATTGACATGATTTGGCCTAAACTACGTGTGCTAGCAAGATCCTCTCCAACTGATAAGCATACATTAGTAAAAGGTGGGATTTTGGAACTAGCAGAGATTGATGTCGTAAGTTATATCCCATTTATAGATATAAATACTCAATCCAGCAATGCAACTCTTGTGTAATTTACCATCTCAGGTATAATCGATAGCACTGCTGTAGAACAAAGACAAGTAGTAGCTGTAACAGGAGATGGAACAAATGATGGCCCTGCCTTGAAGAAAGCTGATGTTGGCTTTGCCATGGTATGTATTTCAGAATGCTAAACAAGATTAGAAAAATTAAATCTGTGATGGATGTTGAGACACTTGGCAGACATTCTGGAATTACCACAAAGGATGTTTATCTGGTGTTTTT
>JAOVVG010000037.1:11541360-11560537 GCA_028566375.1 Leptodoras nelsoni | reverse complement strand
TGTGAGGAAGGCATGGGGTGATGTTCATGTGTGCCCATGCGTATGATGTGGCTCTTTGCGGTAACTTGGTAAAAAAAAAATGTGCCTGCTTGGCCACCCCTGCTCTAAAGAGTGTTGTGTGTGAAAATCCCTGTTGATCAGGAGGTTTCTGAAATACACCACCATGCCAAACTTAAAGTCACAGAAATAAGACTTCTTCCCCATTCTGATGTTCGCTCTTGGCCTGTATCTATATGATTTTTATGAATTGCCACATAATTGGCCGATCGGATAAGTGCATAAAGGAGCAGGTGTATACAGTAGGTGTTCTTGTTAAAGATAGGAGGACATGCATGTGTGCGTGCATGCGGAGTACACACATGCATGTCCTCCTATCTTTAGGCTCTTCCATTGATGTAATGAGTGATACAGCTAATTACTGCCATGCCTAACCTTAACCTCAGTAACCAAAAGGAAACCTCTGGGCTCTTTTGGAATAAAAATGTCGAAGTAAAGGAACAGTTTTTGGTCCTGAATTTGACATTTGTCCTGATTGTGTTTTCTGACAATTGTCCTAACATTTCAGAAAAACATTTTGTTAAAATGTAAAGCAGTAGGCTTAGTAAGTCAGCGAAGAAATGTGTTCAGGCTAAAATGCTGAAAGTCAAAGTAGTTGGCTTGAATTTGGCCAGACTTGTACATCATCGCATCAAGGCATAAATGTGTGAATGAGTGTTGTGAAGAATTGTAGACACATGCTGCCCCCTAACTGGACAGTTGAAGCTTAGAATTTTTTTTTTCCTGGTCTTTTTTTTCAAATATTCAGCTGTCCACTTTGGGGGACTCATGATAGCCTCAGATTATTGTTAAATTAAATGCTCTAGAATTATGTCTTGTGCACTCACAGTCCACTTTATTAGAAACGCTTGTACACCTGAACATTCTTGCTGTTATCTAATCAGTCAGTCATGTGTCACCAGCACAATACAAAAATCCTGCATCTTTGTCACTTTGATTGTAGCATGCTTGTTGGGGCTGGTATGGGTATTTCAGAAACTGGTGATCCACAGGGATTTTCGCACACAGCGCACTCTATAGTTTACACAGAAATACCTTGTTTATAAGAGAGGGAAAGTCAGAGGAAAATGGCCAAATAGTTTAAAGCTCCCAGGAAGGATGCAGTAACTCAATCACTCTTTATAACCATGGTAATCAGAAAAGCATCTCGGCATGCACAAAGCATTGACCCTTGAGGTGGATGAGCTACAGCAGCAGAAGACTACATTGTGCTCTGCTCTTTTTAGCTAAGAACAAGAATCTGAGACTACCATTGGTACAGACCCACCTAAACTAGAAGACTGGCCAATTTTTTTTTTACCAGCTTTCCCAGTCTTCAATTGTCTAGTTTGGGTGCGTCTGGACAGTTTGTGTTCATACAGACTTTCTACCAGGTCAAACCAGTCTCGTCATTCTCCTCTGATCTCTGATCAACAACATCAACAAGGTGTTGCAGCATGCAGACCCTTTGCTCACAGATGTTTTTTTTGTTTTTTGGACCATTCTGTGTAAACTCTAAAGAGTGTTGTCCCTGTTGATCAGGAGTTTCTGAAATACACAACCATGCCAAACTTAGTCACAGAAATGAGACTTCTTCCCCATTAAACATTAACAGCAGCTCTTGTGTGACCTGTATCTATATGATTTTTGGCCCATTGGATAAGTACATAAAGGAGCAGGTGTATACAGTAGGTGTTCTTGTTAAAGTGACCACTGAGTGTGTATTAGGTGCAACCCAAGGTATCTATTTATCATTCCAAATGTTTCTGTAATTGGTTTTGAAAATGAAGTGGGCGTTGAAGGGGGATCCTCAAAGATCTCCCATAATTGGTACATGTCTGTGTGTATGTCTGAGGGCAGTATATGGTGTAGCTATGATCATGTATAACATGCTGCATTTATTATGTTGTTCAGAGGAGCCACTGATGGAACAAAGGAACACATTGACCATCTGGCTGAAACTCAAAATAGCTTAAATGGAAAAAAAAATCTTTATCGGCACAGTAGACGCACACAGAGTTAGGATGCCCTTAGGTTTGTAGTAGCCTAGTTTCTGTCCTATAAGTGACCAAAGTGTTTTTCTGCATAGCAAGCATAAGAGCAAGAAGAGCAGGGTGTTGGATGTGGGGGTGGACATGCAGGGCCAGAGATTTTAAGAAACTTATGTCTTATGTTTGATATATACATTTTTAGACGTATTAAAGTTATTTCAAGGCTTTGAGTCTAGTAAACGCACTACACACAAGATCCTAAGAAAAGGAAATATGGAGATATGGAGACTTTCTTCAAAGTCTTCAGTTCACTCTTGCGTATTTAGGTATATGAGATGACAATGTCACTATGAAACTTGACTGCTAAAAATACTGTTCATCTCTCTCACAGTCTGAAATTGGCTTTGGAAAACTGGAGACGTACATCAAACTGGACAAACTCGGAGAAGTAAGTTCCTAATGCTGCAATCATTTATCAGGATAACTGAAGCATTTGTTTAAGAAATTTTAGAAAGTTGTGAAAAACCACAGAAGTGAATTTAAAGGGAATTTATTTGAATGCTCATTAACATCCATAAGGGCATTGATCCCTCTGGAATTATTGGCATCCCTGTTAAAGATGAGTAAAAAGGTTATATGAATTTCATCTTTTGGTGAATTACAGTGCCTTGCAAAAGTATTCATACCCCTTGAACCTTTCCTTGTATTTTATTGGGATTTTATGTGATAGACCAACACAAAGTAGCAAGTAATTGTGAAGTGAAAAGAAAATGATATATAGTTTTGAAATTTTTTTATAAATGAAAATCTGAAAAGTGTGGTGTTCATTTATAGTTAATTTATAATGCTTTGTAGGACCACCTTTTGCTGCAATTACAGCTGCAAGTCTTTTGGGTTTTGTCTCTACCTGCTTTGCACATCTAGAGGTTGAAAAATTTGCCTATTTGTCTTTGCAAAATTGCTCAAGCTCAGTCAGATTGGATGGAGAGCGTCTGTGAACAGCAATTTTCAAGTTTTGTCACAGATTGTCAATGGGATTTAGGTCTGGACTTTGACTGATCTAAACCATTCCATTTTGGCAAACTGCAAATGGGAATGGCTTTCTTCTTGCCACTCTTCCATAAAGGCCAGATCTCTATAGTACATGACTAATCGTTGTCCTGTGGACAGATTCTCCCACCTGAGCTGTGGAGCTCTGCAGCTCCTCCAGAGTGACCAAGGGCCTATTGGCTGTGTCTCTGATTAGTGCTCTCCTTGCCTGGGCTGTCAGTTCAGTTGGACAGCCATTTCTTGGTAGGTTTGCAGTTGTGCCATACTCCTTCCATTTTTGGATAATGGACTGAACGGTGCTCCATGAGATGTTTATATGGTGGAGGCTCTGTAATTTTGTGGGGCTGTTTTTTCTTCAAAGGCCCTGGGAAACTCTTTATGGTACATGGCACCATGAAATACCAGAACATTCCAGATTGTCAGATCAACACAAACACAGCTTACCGAACATAAAGTCAATCTTCTGCCATGGGCATATCAGTCCCCCGAGCTAAACCCCACAGAAAACCTGTGGGCTGAGATTGCTCAAGAGAGGAGCTAGGACCCTGGACCATCTGGAGAGGTTATGTGAAGAGGAATGGTCTCAGATTCCCTGCTCTGTGTTCTCCAAGCTTACAACATATTGTAGAAGGAGACCAAGTGCTGTTTCATTGGTGGCTGTACAAAACAGGGTGTCAATAATTTATTAAAAATATTTTTTTCTTAAAGAATTATTTTTAATTACAAATAATTAAAAACAAAATTCTTAAAGAAAAGAGTGTTTATTTTCCTCTTAAAACAAAAAATACATTTACTTCAATGAAAGGTTGCATAGAGCAAATTTCTTTATAATGAACATTTCATTTACTGAAGATTGATTCAAAACCTATATCACCCATGGGAAAAGTAATTGCCCCAAAACCTAATATCTCGCTGTGCCACCCTCTTCTACTTTTCTGTCTTTTACATTGCCGTGGAGGAATTTTGGCCTACTCTGCTCTGCAGAATTTCAGCTACACTGGAGGGATTGAGAGCATGAACTGCCCCTTTAAGGTCTTTCCACAGCATCTCAATGGGATTCGTGTCGGAACTTTTACTTGGCCACTCCAAAACCTTCATTTTGTTTATGTTGAGCCATTCAGAGGTGGACTTGCTTGTGTTTTTCAGATCATTGTCATGCTGTGTAACTTGAGCTTTAGGTCACAAACTGAGAGACATTCTCCTTCAGGATTTTCTGATGGAGAGCCGAGTTCATGTAGGTTCCATCAATTATGACAAGCAAAGCAGCCCCAGAACATCACACTACCACCACCACCATGTTTGACTGTAGGGGTAGGTCTAGTTGTAGGTGTTCTTATGGTGGAATGTGGTGTTAGCTTTACACCAGATGTAACAGAATCCATTCTTCCAAAGTGTCTTTCTTATTGTGGAAATGTGTACATTGATTGTAAACTGAAGGAAATGAGGCCTGCAGGTGTTTAGATGTTCATCTGGGTTCTTTTGTGACCTCCTGGTTCAGTTATTGATGGGCTCTTGGTGATATTTTGCTAGCCCAGCCACTCCTGGGAAGGTTCTCCACTGTTCAATCTTGTATCCATTTGTGGATAACGAGTCCTAGAGCCTCAGCCATGGCTCTGTAACACTTTCCAGACTGAAATATTTCAGTGACTTTGTTTCACATCAGTATTCGAATCTCTTTAGAACGTTGCATCATGTGTTGCTTTTTGAGGCCTTGTATCTAATCCTGATGTCTTGTATACTATCCTCTTCATAGGGAACCTACGCAACAGTGTACAAGGGGCGCAGTAAGCTGACTGATAATCTGGTGGCTCTGAAGGAGATTCGGCTGGAGCATGAAGAGGGTGCACCATGCACTGCTATTCGTGAAGGTAATGCAATACAGCAGCATGTTCATTACATTCACCCTCATACACACCTTTATGCTGATTAATGAATAAAGGCAGTTAAACAAACATATATAAAAGATGCTGATTTTTTTTTTCACCTCAATATTTTTGCCTTTGTCCTCTTAGTATCCCTGCTGAAGGATTTAAAACATGCAAACATTGTCACTCTTCATGACATCATCCACACGGACAAGTGCCTAACACTGGTCTTTGAGTACCTGGTGGGTAGAATACATTAGGTAGACATGTGTGTATATGTCATTAGTGTTTGCAGTGGAGAGTTAGTGAGAGGTTAGCTTTTCTAACATGCCTGTTTTTTTTCCTGATAAATATTTAGGAGAGGGATCTAAAGCAGTACATGGATGACTGCGGGAGCATCATGTGTGTTCATAATGTCAAAGTAAGTCAATGCATACTTCTAAACAATGAATAATTTCTAGTGCACTGTTTTCCCTGTATTTCTCTGTATTTCATTTTTTGGTTAAAAGTTAAAGAAGTAAGGATTAGCAGATATTAAGAATGATGGATCAGAACCAGCCTGCCATAACAATGGCAATCTGAAATGACAAAAAAGGTATACATTTGCCCTCTGTGAATTTTTCTTTCTACCACATTCTGATACCTGCTCTTCAGATCTTCCTCTTTCAGCTGTTGCGAGGACTAGCATATTGCCATCGCCGCAAGGTTCTACACAGAGACTTGAAACCTCAGAATCTGCTTATTAATGACAGGGGAGAGCTCAAGCTTGCTGATTTTGGTGAGTAAACTCTGCTCTGATCCATGCAGTTCTCCAATCAGTCAATCATGTGTCAGCAGCACAATGCATAAAATTGTGCAGATACAGAGCAATAGTTTCAGATAATGTTCAGATCAAACATCAGCTGGGCTGATTGAGTGTTTCATAAACTACTAATCATAAACAGTCTCTAGAGTTCATACAGAATGGTGCTAAAAACAAAAAACATCTGTGAGCACATCTGTGGAACAGCTTGTTGATGAGAGAGATCAGAGGAGAATGACCAAACTGATGAGTCTGTGCCCATGATAGCCTGTTCTTGGCGGACAGGAGTGAAACCCAATGTGGTCTTCTGTTGTTGTAGCTCATTCTCCTCAAGCTTTGATGGTATTACATCCTTCCTGGCAGCTTTATACATTTTGGTCATTTTCGTCTGACCTCTCTTATCAACATGGCATTTCCACCACAGAAGTGTTGCTCAGTCAGTGGTTTTTGTTTTTCACACCATTCTGTAGAAACTCTAGAGACTCACTGGTGTGTGTGAAAATCCCAGTTTATAATACTCCAACAAAACATGCCTTTTCTTAGATAAAATACATATTTCTTAGATTATAGATCACTGTAACTGTATTTAGAGAGCTTGAGAGGAAGTGTATCATATAGTTGAATTTACTACAGAGACCTTAGTGAATGAATAAGTAATGTTTACTGTGTTCCAGCTTTACGTTATCCTTCAAATACTTTTCTTTGTATAATATAAAGTGTTGGTTTCTCATAAAACCAAGTACAGGCCAGTGTTAAATAGTTATTGTATTTTAGAATAATTATATGTTGTGCAGTATGTTGTAATTAAGCGTAATGGGATTAAAGCAGTCTTGAAATTCACAAGACCTTTTTACTTTCCTGTATATGTTCAAACCATAAATACCTGTTTATTTCTATGAAATGCTATTTATTTCTAAGAAATGCTTGTCATTGCTATCCAGTCTTATTTATTTCCAATAAATGCTTCATAGCTAAATCATGAATTCTGTTGTTGCAGGTTTGGCTCGAGCCAAGTCTGTACCTACTAAGACGTATTCTAATGAGGTGGTCACACTGTGGTATAGGCCGCCGGATGTGTTACTAGGATCAACAGAGTACTCGACACCTATTGACATGTGGTGAGACACTTTCAAACGTCTGACATACTGACTCCTGCATAATGAGGAAGAAACCTCAGTTTCTATTTAGTCTCATTTCTGTGTGAGAGGACGAGGCCATAATCAAAACAGGTGGTTACAGATGCTTATATTTATAGCCAACATTGTCTGCATGTAGCTTTGGGCCACTGGGTGGAGTATAGGGTACAGCTGTGTTTATGTATTTAGAGAGGGCGTGAGTTACACTGAAATTATAGGGTGTACTGTTTATCCTATGCTTGCGAGATGAATGTGTCTGTGAATTTGTAGGTGCAACATTCTAGCAGCTCCTGTTTCACCTTTATATAACATAAACCCAGCAGTTTTAAAATGAAAACTAATTAGACTTAATAACATATTTCATGTACAATAGAGACAAAGATCATGTGCCAGTTTAAAACACAACAGAAATGAATTCAGGCAACAGATTATTATCAGTTATGATAGCTTGTAATCAGTTTTTATAAAAAAAAAAGACATCTATTCCATTTTTTTCTTATTACTTATGTATATTATTCCATTAATGCTATTTTTAAATGGTGTAAATAATTGAATAGGCTAGCAAGTAGGGCAGGTAGTCTGAGCAAAAAAAAAAAAAAGATAATTTTTTCAGATTTTTCTTCAGGCTTGCTCACAATCCACAATATTATCTGGCTTTTTGGTGTTGGTACTATTTTCGCAGGTTACTGAACAGCACAACCAAACTAATTTTCCTATTGATAAATATAGCCCTAAAAGGAAACATAACCTGAAAGACAAATTATAACCCAGTTAGGCCAATGTACGTTTTCAAACAAATTTTAATAAAGGTAATGTAACAAATTACTGCTGCAATGAAAACAAGTAAAGCTTGTTGCATAAAAATGTGCTTGTTGCGTAAAAATGTGCATAACCTCAATTAATATCTGTTTTTTTTTCATTTCTAAATGGAAAGTTAATTAGCAGGCAAGTGAGTATTTTCATATTTTTTTTAAATACTGAAGATGTTAGCACAGTTGGTTTGCAATTTTATTCAATATTTTTAAAATAAGTGGGTTGAGTGTTCAGCTCTGAGGACTAGCCCTGAGAACCATTATTACCTCGATGATGACCCCTACCGCCGACCCTCTGTGAGGCCCTACGTTACCAAAGATACAGTTATGTGCAAAATAATAGCAGTGTAACATCAATAATGTGTTGATTTTACAACTTGCCTGCCTGCTCAGCTAAAATGCTTTAAAATGGCAAACAAAACCTGAAACATGTGGTAGGAAAAGAAACACTACCAGCTGCATAGATCTTAGAATAACATGAATGGCAAAGAAGCATCCAATGATCAGTTCTAGGGAAAGCAAAGATCTTCAGTTACCTGTGAGTACTGCAACAATCAAAAGACGCCTACGTGAAGCCCTCGTATTGTACCGTTGCTAAAAAAAGACGTGTTGTGAACAGGTTACAGTTTGCTAAAGAACACATTGACTGGCCTAAAGAGAAGCGGCACAACATTCTATGGACAGATGAGAGCAAGATTGTTCTTATTGGGTCCACAGACAGATGTCAGATGACCCATAAACACTGAATTCAAGCCACAGTACACTGTGAAAACTGTAAAACATGGAGGTCCAAGCATGATAGTTTGGGGATGTTTCTCATACTTTGGAGTCGGGTCCAGTTCTCATACCAGGCACCGTGGCCATGGACTGTGGTCATGTTGCCTTATGCTGAAGAAGAAATGCCCTTGAAATGGGTGTTTCAGCAGGACAACAACCCCAAACACACCAGCAAGCGGGCAATATCCTGGTTCCAGCCCAACAAGATTGATGTTATGAAATGGCCAGCCCAATCCCCAAACCTCAATCCAATTGAGCATTTGTGGAATGGCATCAAAAATGCTGCTTTTGATGCAAAACCCAAGAATGCAGATGAACTGTGGAATATATGACTGGACGTCAGCTTGGACTGGAATATCTGTTCCCAGATCAGATATTTTGTCAGATGTTAGTTGACTCCATGCCACACAGATGTAAAGCAGTTATCAGAAATAAAGGTTATACAACTAAATATTAGTTCAGTGATTAACAGAAAAGCTGAATCTGTAAACAAATTTGAGTTTCTACTGTAAATAGTCGAGTTTGGAAAATGCAGGCACTGCTATTTTTTTGGACAGCCTATTATTCTTTTTCCTTCTTTTTCAGTATACAAATTGATATTCTGTTCGTGTTTTCATTTGGAATTGAATGTGCAGTGCTCCCAGTGCCTTTGTGTATATGGAAATAAATATTTATGGAAATAAATATTATATTATATAGCTATTATGAGGATTGAGCGTTTTCTCAGTTGTTTTAAACACACTGCCATTATTTTGCACATAACTGTACTTTTTTTTGCTGTTTTTTTTTTTTTGTGGTTTTTTTGTATGAGCAACACACTGCCCTAGTGTCGGACTGTGGTACGGCGTGCCTCCTTACATTGCGATTAATTTCTTTTTGTTTTTATTGCACTTTTGCAAAGACAGTGGCAAAGTATTTGGCAAAAATATTTGTGATTTGGTAAGTTGTAACAAGGGTTATTTTTAGAAGTGGCTTATAAAACCCTAGTTTTTTGATGGATAGTATACACAGAAATGAATGAAGGGAATATGCGGTTGGTTAGTTTTAAGAGAACATATTACTTAAATATACATTTTCTGATATAGAAAATTTCATTTAAATTTAATTTCAGTAAATCAATTACTGTATATAGAGTGAATCTGATCAATTCATGTAGTATTAACATTATGAAATGAAATCTCATGTGGATGGCGCTGCTGACTAGGGCTGCAACAAACGATTATTTTTGTCTACTATAATCTGGCAATTATTTTCTCGAATAATTAATTAGTTGTTTGGACTACTATGTCAATCATTGTGTCCCAAAGCCCAAGATGATGTCCTCAATACTCATGTCTTGTTTTGTTCACAACCCAAAGAGATTCAGTTTATTTTCATAAAGCAGTAAAGAAACAAGAACTGTTAACACGCTGGAATCAGAATTTCGCCATTGTTTCCTTTAAAACTGATTAATCATTTAATAGGTTCATTTAATAGATGACAACAAACAAATTAATTGATTAATTGTTTGCAGCTCTAGTGGTGATGTGTCTTGAAATGAACTTGATTATAACAAGTGTGGTATAATGGCACAGCAGGACATGTCACTGTCTCAGGTTCGATTGTGAACAGGTGAGCATGCATGGTTCAGTTGTATTCAGGGCTTTTTTTCTTACAAGTAGTGCATTTGAATTTTGTGACCAACCATTGTTGACACCAGAAATCTGGATATAGTGAATATAGTAGCATCTGATACATAAAATGTCATGTCTGAGCATTTTCAGCATCACTGACACTCACGATCTCTCTGTAAGGACACAGTAGAACATTTGAATAGTTCAGGGTAATTTGAATAGTAGTAGAGTGATTTGCCTGTAATTCTGATCCTTTAAACATGGCCACACACTGATCAGAGGCAACTCGGGTTACTAACCTGAAGCGAGTACCATAGACCATCACAGCCATGATGTTGTTTGCGGTAACACACAACCTTGAATGTTCTATTGCTTTTATACTACAGTTTTTACAAAATAAAGAAACAAACTAAATCAATGAAGCCCTGAATTTCATACTGAATATATGCTTTAATACAGTCAATACCTTGCGTGAAAATGTACTTCCACTACAAGTGAGTTGTTGCTATGCAACTGCAATAATTCTCTAGCCTGCCTTTATAGATGCACTTTGTAGTTCTACAATTCCAGACTATGTCCATCTGTTTCTCTACACACTTTGTTAGTCCCCTTTACTCTGTTCTCTAATGGTCAGGACATTCACCATATTCCACCATATTGCCCCACCCTGTAGAAGTCAGAGACAGTAGCTCGTCTGTTGTTGCACAGTTTGTGTTAGTCATCCTCTAATCCTTCATTAGTGCTCACAGGATGCTGCCTACAGGATGTATAAATGCGTTAATGTAAACCTTAACATTCTTTTAGACATTGAGACGAGCCTCCCCAGGTGGATGCGCAGTTTTTAACTCGAGATCAAGTGTACCATATGGAACCATATGGAAGCCAATTGTCTCTAAGGTTCCTTATGGCCGGAAGTGTCCTGATCAGAGTAGTCAAGCCCATAGTTATATAACATCTTAAGAAACATGACAGGAACAATTGCACCATTGCACCATTATAATATAGTGTTTTTTAATAATAAAAAATATTGCAATATCATAAACTGTGATAAAGCAATATGAAATGTAATATCAGCACACTCCCAGCGCGGAGCGTGTACTACTTTCTCCCCACACAGCACGCTTTTCAGATTCATATACAAACAAAACAACAGAATAGGTTTAGCCCCGAGGAGATAAAAAGAGAGAAAGACAGAAACATTGCGGATGATGTGCAGGACTAAAACAGAGGTGAATAATTGCTGGCTGAAATAGTTGAAACATCCACGGGGATTCTGTCAGCCATGGTGAAGTGTAATTAATTGCACCTGTGCCGAATATTCGCTAGCTGAGCCGAGCAGGTGAGAGCGGAGGGACTTTCTATTTATACCTGCCTTTTATACCTGCCTTTCTGTTCTCTCCATCAGCACCGGGTTCCTGCTGATTCTGGGTTACTGCTAAATCCAAGCTATATCCACGCAAGCTCATCAGATAACTCCATAAATGATGCTCTTTGTATATAATAATGAAATAAAATGATAAGATAATGCAGAATGGTGAAGGGGAAATTATGCTCTAACTGAGAGACTGTAATAAACACTACAATGACATGCAATACGATTATCATGATTATTTCACTCCACAATAAAATCAGGATATTTATCACAATTATTCAGTCAGGTTAGGAGCAAAGTGGTTTTATTGAAACGGATCATATTATCTGTAGCAAATATGCCACATGGATTTTTTAATTGAAAAAGATACTATTTAAATTGTAAACAATTAGACCCATTCGCTGCCGTAGTCGATCTAAGGTCATTAAATGAAAAACGATGAATTGCGCAGCCTTACAATACAGCTATTTATTGAATATTATTGAAATGTAAAAAAAAAGGAAAAAAAAGCAAATGTGCAATGGTTACTCATGCTAGAAAAGTAAATTAGTAGTGAAAAATTGTTGTCATTTAGGGTCAAATAAAAGCTTACACACGCTACCCTGGAAGTTCCTCCTAAATTAGATTAATACCAAGAACTTAAATGGCATTTAAATCATCTTTGCAAGCAGGCGAAATATGACGCTTGTGTTCATGGCCATATCCACCATGACTCATTGCTACTCGAATTGCATTTGCAGTTTTTATTTATTTTTTATTTTTTTGCTTTCCATATAGAAACCTCTGAAATGTTCCTTTAACAGACCACATGTTTTTGCCAATCATTTCGTTCCCCAGTGCAACTGGTATTTCTGTACATTCATCAATCATTATATCTACTCCTTTAAGCCTCCAAGCTTTTCTCACGTCAATAAATATAGAAAGGAGCAAATATTAGTAGTAATAGGAATGAAAGCTATCTCCAAAACCAGAGCTCCATACTCCTTCCCACACACACTTATGGCTTATTTGTTGATCCAACATAGTAAAAGGGTCTGATGGTGATGGTACGCAAAGTGGGCTACTTGATTTGTGCTGAATCAGCATGTGGCATTTGAGAAGTATGATAAACTGCTGTATACCTCATCGCTGGTGAATTCTCAACTCTGATTGGTCAGAAGGGGTGATTCATTTTCTCACAGGTTTATATTAACAGGCTTGTTAAGGGCAGGGGTGGCTCAGTGGTTATGGTGTTGGGTTACTGAATAGAAGGTTGGAGGTTCAAGCCCCAGCACTGCCAAGCTGCCACTGTTGGGTCCAATTCCCTTAACCCTCAACTGCTCAGTTGTATAAAATGAAATAAATGTAAGTCACTCTGGATAAGGGTGTCTGCCAAATGCCGTAAATATAAATGTTGTTATATGTTATCGTTTCTATAGTAACGGAGTGTATGGTGGATTATTTAACATTGATGGAAGGAGTCTCCAGTGTCACTGATTAGAACTTTTAGTACCAGCACAGAAAAGTATTCAGGATAGAGTACCTAGTACTTTATGGGCTTCTCTCTTCTAACTTACTCAGAGGAAAAAGGCTTCTATAAGCGATTACAGTAACTAACTTGTCTCACGGATGTTCCAAGACATTAAATATATACAAAACGGACAAAAAGCACAGTGATGATGAATTCATTATAAATTGTAATCATTGTAAAATCGCTATGGGCCGTTTCATTGTCTTAGTCCCTACATCTTAGATTCTAAATGTTTAAAAGACAAACTAGCACCTTTGCAGGAAAACTACAGCAGAAATGCTGATAAAATAGTTCTGCATTAGATTTGTCACAAATCAGCATCTGAATACCTGAGGTAAACATAAATCACAAGCGCGACATATTGAAGATTTTATTGTTCTTAATAAACAGAAATCATGGCATCGGTATAATAATGCAGCAAAATTGAGCAAAAAAAAAAAAAAGAACCACATCTCTGCATATTGCAAAACAATAACTCAGTATAAAAAAAAAACCTGAGTATAAAGCATTTACTACCATTTTAGAGAAAAATTCCCCCCACTCAGATCTCCATCTCGGCTAATGCACAACAATGCGCAGCAGTTAGGGAAAGCTCTTAGAAGTGAACATTCACCGGCAGGAAACAAAGAGGAACTAATTTAATTAGTGTGTGTGAGTGGAGCAAAAGCTTAACAGCACAGAAGGGTAGGAAAAAATGCACTCACTGTGTGACTGTGGATATGGCAAAGCTTTGTTCACGTTAAAGAGCGTTAATCTTTAAGTCCGTGCGGCTTGACAGCACATACGGTATATATGTGGATATATAGACGGATGTATGCAAATGCAATGACGTGTGGGGAACCGTCAGTCTTGGCTTATCATAGATGTAGCCATGAGCTCTGCTGACTGGGGTTAATTGAATAGATCTTATTGAAAATGCATGGTTACAGTTAATGAAAGAAATGCTAAATGGTTGGATTCTGACATTCAAAGAAATGCAATTAAACACATAATTAGCTGATAACAAAGCCTTTCACATTTTTCCATGTGGGAAGAAGGGAAAACTGTCAGTGCATAAACAGCATGATCGTGGTCATGAACCCATAATCTCAGGTACATTCACCTGAAACATTGTTTGAAATGGTAGCCTTATTTCTTGGTAATCATTTTTTCCCGAGTACTATCTGACTGTAGATACTCTTTAGCACAAAGGCTGGGCAATATAATGATATAATAATGATGTCACAGTGCACTTTCCTGACATATCTCAGGTACCATGACATCTGTTCCTAACATTTTTTATAAATGAAAATAATTACAAACTCATATTGGATGTTTAGATTTTGTACTTTTCTCATTTTAAGTAATTTACTATAATTATAATTATTTTTTATAGCCATTATAAAACTCCTCAAGTTTATAATTTTTTACCTATAAAATACCTTTATTTTGTGATACACACTGTGTATCAAATATGGTTGTATATCACATCACTGTCATATCACAGCATTATTAACGCTTGATTCTGATTGGTCTGAAGGTATTTAGTCATCCTCTACGAGTATAACATCATAACGGCCCTGAAGGTAGTCCTGGCTGCAAGGTTTAGGTTAAAAGGTTGTTGTTTCTATAGCAACAATTTATTTGTATGGGGAGCACACCATATATCTTTTGATACAGTGGAGTTGTCTGTTAGGAGACATGTATTTTTTTATGGGAGGAGTCTTCAGTGTCACTACATTGTAACAGTCAGAGGTCCAACTTTTTTTCCCCCTGGGAACTCTCTGTGACAGAGAACTTTGTACTTTCATGGTAATATGGCAAAATAAATTGTTTATATTGTCTGTTAACTTTAAGACAGAGAAAATAAGGCAGGCTGATAAGGGGGAAACATGAGAACAAGAGCTAACTTACATAGATGTTCCACAACATTAACCTCAACTACTAAACAAATAAAAATGATGGTGTGCTGCTCTTTATGTAATGAAACTCAATAGTGAATTGCTGTGATGTAAGAGGAATAAACCACTCTTGGACATGATGCTCTACTGGGCACAGGACCGCCATAGTTCAAAGGCAATGATGGTGTGGTCATCTCTTGTCATGGATGATGCAAAGTAGTTGAGGTAAAGAAGCTCTGCTGATACCGTCTTCTTCTTTGTAAAGGAATTTATTAATACAAATATCGAATAATAACAGAATCAGACAAGTATCGATTACAAGCCCCGTGAACGCTTAGAGAGCATGTAGAAGGCGATTGTACTATGAATTTTGCCACTTGAAGAAAGTCCTTATATAGGCCAGAGACGAACTCTTGGCATCATTCTGTCTGGTCTAAATCATTTAGAAATCCTCGATGTATAGATTCTGCTTTGTTTTAAATCAAAACCATATGTGGCTTACATTTGATTACCAAGAGGCCCCTTCCTGTATACGCCCAAACTCAGGAAACACCAAATCAAGATGGCTCCAGGCACTCCGAATGTCATGACTATACCAGATTTTGATTAATTACCAGAAAGGCCTCAAGGACCTTTTGTGCAGTTCTAGAAGAAACACTGAAGGCAAGACATTACAATGGGCACCTGACCACTGTATGTCATTTGCAGAACCAAATGCAGAGATCTACTGGATCTCTCCTTCAGGAGATAAAAAAACCTACCAAGAATGGCTTCGAGCTAATATTTGGTGCATTCTGAGAGAACACTGGACATATATAACATTTCTGAGAGGGAGGCAGGTCAATAAACCTACATAACCCACATCTCATAGGGGTAAATATTAAGTCTGTTGTTGATATAGGAAAATAACTTTGGAGTTGTTGTTGATTATTTTCCTACAACGTTTTATTCCTTACATATTGCCCACATCTTATTCAACACTGGCACTACGGAGCTGCGTCACTAATGAATGTTTCTAGCACAATCATTTCATGTTTCATTATACAGCCTCTCTTCAATTTTACTAATATTTAGTACTGAATATTAATAAAATCACTACCATTCAGTTATTTTATTAATTGTACGTTT
Organism: Leptodoras nelsoni; assembly: GCA_028566375.1. Lineage (NCBI taxonomy): Eukaryota > Metazoa > Chordata > Actinopteri > Siluriformes > Doradidae > Leptodoras > Leptodoras nelsoni. The sequence goes on along the minus strand of JAOVVG010000037.1, from coordinate 11,544,565 downwards.
GATTACATAATCACAACCTTTCAAGTCAAGGCTGATAAGCTGTTCAGTACTTAAAAAAGATACTTGCCTAAAAGCTGCATGAAACGAACCAGGTCTCAGCTTTAAACAGATGGCTTCAGTGGGGAAAAAAATAGGAAGGACTGCTTGTTCCCACCTGCCCATGCTGACTCGTTGCCATAGACAGACTAATGCATGCAGACTGTCATATAGGGAGGGGGGTCCTTGGCAAAGCTGCTTCTGTAGCAATACTGACAGCTTCATCTAACATTGCCCTGGAGTGCCATGGCTTCTGCTCTCAAGGTTACAAATTAATCAAAACATCAATACACGGCATCAACACAGGTTAAGCCAGAGTGTACTCTCAACTGGAGCAACTATCAGTCAAGTACACACTCTTTGAATTCTATGGTTTTGCATATCAGGCCATATTAAAAAAACATCTGGTAGTTAATACGGAGCCTTGCAGAAGTATTCATACCTTTGAACTTTTCCACATATTTTCACATTACACCCACAAACGTCAATGTATTTTATTGGGATTTTATGTGACAGACCAACACACAGTAGCAAGTAAATGTGAAATGAAAAGAAAATGATACTTAGTTTTCATATTTTTAATAAATAAAATTCTGAAAAGTGTGGTGTTCATTTGTATTCAGCTGCCCTGAGTCCATACTTTGTAGGACCACCTTTCACTGCAATTACAGCTGCAAGTCTTTTGGGGTATATCTCTATCTATCTAGCTTTGCATACAGTGGCGCAAAAAGGGGGTATGCAGCATATGCGACGCATAGGGGCGCTGCACTAGAGGGGGCGCCAAATCGATGCCGGAAAATCTGGACACATATACACTTGGGTTGGGGGCACCGATAATATGTTTGCATACACCTCAGAAAGTATGTAGTTGCACCCCTGTTTGCATATCTACAGGCTGAAATTTTTGCTCATTCTTCTTTGCAAAAAAGCTCAAGCTCCGTCAGATTGGATGGAGAGCGTCTGTGAACAGCAAATTTCAAGTCTTGCCACAGATTCTGAATGGGATTTAGGTGGGATTTTGACTGGGCCATTCTAACACATGAGTATGCTTTGATCTAAACCATTCCATTATAGCTCTGGCTGTATGTTTAGGGTAGTTGCCCTGCTGGAAGGTGAACCTCTGGCCAGTCTCAAGTCTTTTGCAGCCTCTAACAGGTTTTCCAGGATTGCCCTGTACGTACAGTATCTCCATCCATCTTCCCAACAACTCTGACCAGCTTCCCTGTTTCTGCTGAAGAAATGCATCCCCACAGCATGATGCTTCCACCACCATGTTTCACAGTGGGGATGGTGTGTTCAGGGTGATGTGCGGTGTTAGTTTTCTGCCATAGATAGCGTTTTGCAACTTTGATCTCATCTGACCAGAGCACCTTCTTCCATATGTTTGCTGTGTCCGCTACATGGCTTGTGGCAAACTGCAAATGGGAAAGGTTTTCTTCTTGCCACTCATCCATAAAAGCCAGATTTGTGGAGTACATGACTAATAGTTGTCCTGTGGACAGTTTCTCCCACCTGAGCTGTGGAACTCTGCAGCTCCTCCAGAGTGACCAAGGGCCTCTTGGCTGCTTCTCTAATTAGTGCTATCCTTGCCTGGGCTGTCAGTTTAGGTGGACGGCCATGTCTTGGTAGGCTTGCAGTTGTGCCATAGTCTGTCCATTTTTGGATGATGGACTGAACAGTGCTCTGTGAGATATTCATAGCTTGGTATATTTTTTTATACCCTAACCCTGCTTTACACTTCACCACAACTTTATCACTGACCTGTCTGGTGTGTTCCTTGGTTTTCATGATGCTGTTTGTTCACTAATTTTTTCTAACAGACCTTTGAGGCTTTCATAGGACAGCTGTAGTTATACTGAGAATAAATAACACACAGGTGGACTTTCTTTACTAATGAGGTGACTTCTAAAGACACACTGGATTTTATTTAGGGGTATCAGAGTACAGGGGGCTGAATACAAATGCACACCACACTTCTCAGATTTTTATTTATTAAAACTGTTTGAAAACTATGTATCATTTTCTTTTCACTTCACAATTACTTACTACTTTGTGTTGGTCTGTCACATAAAATCCCAATAAAACACATTTCAGTTTGTGGGTGCAATGTGAAAAAATGTGGAAAAGTTCAAGGGGTATGAATACTTTTGCAAGGCACTGTAGGTCTTAAAATTATGTAAATATAACCTCAGATTAACAAAAAAGACAACAGATTCCAAGTATACGCCATGAACCAATAGCTTTTAGAACTACATTTAAGAACTATGACTTGAAATAATTGTTTTCTGTATGACTATCAGTCTCTCACATTGTTCTGGAGGAATTTTGGCTCACTCTTCTTTACAGCGTTGCTTCAGGTCATTGAGGTTTGTGGGCATTTATTATGCAAAGCTCTCTTAAGGTCCTGGCAACAGCATTTTAATTAGGTTGAGGGCTGGATGGAGCCATTGCAACACCTTGATTCTTTTTATTTTTCAGCCATTCTATTGTAAACTTGCTGGTGTGCTGGGGATCATCGTCCTATTGCATGACCTAATTTCGAACAAACTTTAGCTGTCGTATATGGCCTCACATTTGACTCTAGAATACTTTGGTATACAGAGGAGGTCATGTTCGACTCAATGACTGCAAGGTTCCCTGGATGAATTTGCTAACATCTACTCCTGAGAAGACTGTCCTGAATGTTTTCCACTTTTGAATAATCTATCTCACTGTAGAATAATGGACTTAAATTTTTTGGAAATGGCCTTATAACCCTTCCCAGATTGATAGACAGCAACAACTGTTTCTCTAAGAACGTTGCTGATGTCTTTCCTCCTTGGCATTGTGTTAACACACACCTGAATGCTCCAGACCAGCAAACTGCTTTTATACTTTTATAGAGATGGTCAGACTTGCTGATGATCAATTAATCAAGGCCATTTGATTAGCAGCACCTGGCTCCTACTTACCCTCTAAATTCTTATGGCAGTAGTAAAGGTGTCCATTCTTTTTGACACATAGATTCTCAATTTTGGCTTTATTTGTGTTAAATAAATAATGAAATGGTGGAGTCTGTTGTGTGTTTTTGTTCATCTTCGTGTTTAGGTTCATCAGTCAGTCAGTCATTATCTGTACCACTTATTCCCAGTTACGGGGTCACGGGGGAGCCGGTGCCCAGCCGGCAACT
>JAOVVG010000037.1:10756254-10769274 GCA_028566375.1 Leptodoras nelsoni | reverse complement strand
CCCTGTAATTAATTAATCGAAATTAACGCGTTAAAGTCCCACCCCTAATATATATATATATATATATATATATATATATATATCCACATGCGCACACAAGCTCAGTCAATAGAAGAGAGAAAAGAGAAGAGACAAAAGATGGGAGAAGACAGGAGAGAGTAGAGATCAAAGAAAGAAAGAAGCAAAGGTGATTAATATTCAGACCACATTTCTCTTTTACTCCACTCATTGCACCAACCTGATTATAAACACAGTGTTTGGATAAGTTTGACTTTAACACAAATGTTGCTGACTAGTTCATTAGTTGACAAGCTAACTCAAATTTGAAACACTTCAAAGCATATATGCAATATACCATAAAACTCAACAGTATTCTTGTCATGGATGTCTTCTGATATTCACTTCCTCTGTGTTCTGACTGGAGGAGAGATAAAGTCAGCAGTCTTCTAAGGTTCCTTATTTCGGACATACTGTACCTTGCAACCAAATGCTTGGCTTCTTTTCTTTCTTTGAGTCAGCAGCACAGCCACACTGTAGTCTTACTGGGTTTTTTTAATGAGCCTTTTGTAAAGAGGACACTAAACTGAAAAGGTACCAGAATAAACCTGCATAATCTCCTGCATTTAGGATTCAGTGCTTCAATGCCTTAAACGGTCGTGTGTTAGAGGACGTTCTGGAGACCATTTCATAGAAGTCTGGAATCATTCAATCATCACCATCTCCCAACTGCTTCCGCATACACGATGTTCTGAATCTACTACCGTACTGTAATTACTGAGACTGACACTGTTTCAAACCTGTGAATCCATGTGCACCTCTTGTGTGGATTACTACTAGCAAGAAGATCATGCAAAACTCCTTACAGACGGTAAATTGAGCTACCCCACAACACCATGCCACCCTGACTGGAATATCATTAGTTTAAAATGCTTAATTGAAGCATCATTAATTATAAAGATGTGAGATGACAATGTCAAATGCAAATTAAGCACTTTTTTGGTGCCTGGGCTGATTTCTTTGGCACAGTATACAGTATATCTGTGTCCTTGTTTTTCTTGCTCTGAACACTGAATTCAGGACAATGAATGAGTGGTGTGTGAGTCCCTCTGCCTCATCTGTATGCTAATGGTACACGCAGTCACAGGATCAAGGCTGCTAATGATGGAGCCCAGTGAATAGCCTGAGTGCTTGAGCTCTGATAATGACCTAAACAACAGGTCTAGAGAAACCTGCAGAGCAGAACACAGACACCAAACAAGGCCACACTTACCATAGTGTTATAGCCTAATGCATGATGATTCATTCTGAAAATCTATCTGATCTGTTGATATGATCTGCGAGTCATGTTGTACATGGTTATATGCAATTTTATTGCAAGTCTTGCTCAACTCACTCATGCACCTATATGTAACTAAACCTGCCTTTACAATTTAAATAGTTGAATGAGATACAGAGGGTTCACCGCTTTAATATCCAAATATTTCATGTTAAATTAATATTTAAGTAAGATTTTATTAAATGTGTATGTCATAACTCACCACATGTGAAAACAAAAATATTCCGTGCTGTACATACAGGCATAACACCACAATTATAATGAAACAAGATATGCATCAAGATCTCATTGAGTGATTCAGCATGCAGGAAGACCCACCATTACTGGAACAAAGTGGAGTGGAATCTTGTTACAGAAATGCCAGGAAAATAACTGCATGACATCACTAGCCCTCAGGGTTAAGTTGTAGTCACCATACTGAACTCACTCAAACAGGAATTGGTTGATATAATATCAAGTAATATTGAACACACTCATACTGATACCCTGGAGATGTAGCGAATATCATCATTTAGGTTTGACCTGTACTAATAGATTAACAGCCCCAACTGTAAGTGCTGATTTAAAAAATATAGATCCGTTTCATTTAAGGATTTACTTAATGCAAATCATCGCAAGACACAAGTATTCCCACACATGATTATAGCTGAACTTTTAACTTTTAAATATATGGGCTTATGTGATATCCTGCATTAATACCACCATTTACTGTACCAAGCAGTACAACAGTATTCTGACCATTGAAATAAAAAAGAAAAAAATATATAAAAAATGTGAGTTTTTATAAATAAAAATGTGATAGTTTTTTCTGAAGTTATTATTATTAGTATAAAAAATATATAATAATAAAATAAAGTAAATTATTATTATTATTGTTATTATTATTTTATTTATTTATTTTATTATTGCTATGTGTCTAAAAGTTAACAGTTAAAAGTTTCTAAAAGAAAATAAACACACAAAAAAATCATGGCTTCACCCCATTTATTATAAGTTCGCAATATAATAATTCTGTTAACCGGATGGGAGGTCCACAAAAAAGATTTGTGAGCTTCACAAAGGTTCACAAAGTGAGCAATGCATCTTATCTCAACTGAATTTGTTATGAAAAGCTTCACAGTGTTCGAAACAGTGGATGCACCAGTACTTTTAATGAACAACCAGCAGTCAGTCTCACCTCATGCTTCTAAAATAACCCTAAATCATGATGTGAATTAAGTAATACCCCAGCTGGCTTGCACACGTCTGGGAATGTGAATCTCCTGTACAGTGCAGGAAAAGCAGACTGAGCTTTAACTGTTAAGACTGAGACAAGTTAGGAAAGTACTTGTGACATGGAGAAATGTTCCTGCTTCACCTCTGCCACCTCTGCTTAGTGAAAGCAATGGTCTACTGGAGAATGAATGAAGAAACATCCTGATAAATGGATTAATTTCATCTCGTTCCATCTTAACACATCTGCCTGCCAAGGACAGACTTACTGATGAGCAAATGATAATACTGTAGAACTGACTGAAAATAACTTAGCTTATTTAAATCCTAATGTATTGCTCTCTTTGTCTATATCATATGCATACATGCTTAAAAGTATAATGAGAAATGAATAATGTAGTAATGTATGCCTAGGTATATTCAAAGGAGTCCTGTCTAAATGAACTAATCAATTCATTCTTTCAGAATCTATTTTATCTAGCATAAACAATATAGTATCTGTACTTGCCTAAGTGATTTATCTGACTGTAATCTTTACATGCATGTAATAAAATGTTGAAACTGGGAAACCTAATTTTACTGGGCTGGTGAATATTTCAACATTACAACATATAAAGCTCACACTTGGCCATTAAACCCATTTAAATTGTTTTAACTGAGTTGGTGCAAAATGTTGTGATATTATCATTTGATATTGATCCCTTCATGGATTGAGACCTCATGGTAGTGAAGGCACTTACAGCACTCAGTGCTCCAGTAAAGCCACCCTTGATAGACAGATGGGAGGGGAGGAGCCAGATAAAGGGTGATCCTAAAGAGCCCTATCAGAGGCAAATAAGAAGACTAAGGGTATCCTTAGGGTGACAAGAATGCTGCCATCTTCTCAGCTCACGGGGTCATGGGCAGACATGTGATGGACAGACTTAGACTCTTGCAATGCAAACTGGCTTTGGGAACATGAAATGTGACTTCACTGGCAGGGAAAGAGTCTGTTAGTGCCTGAGGAAATGTATCAACTTGATATAGGCAGGCCTTATGTCTACACAAAGTTTGGCTCTAGTACCAAACTTTTTTCCAGAGGGTTGCACTATGGGATTTCTTGTTTGTGCATATGCACCAAAAAGCAGTTTGGAGTATTCAGCTTTTTGGAGCAGGTAGAGCTGTCTCTATAGTACTACATGGGGACTGTTGGATATGACAGATACTTGGATAAGTGATTAGAAGACATGGCCTGCCAGAGCAATTTGGACCAAAGGTCAATGATCAATTTAGTGATAATTTAGTGCTCTGAATACTCACTTGGACTATTTGAGGATGCCAGAAAGGATTACCTGGTAAATCCAGGATACCTTTGCTTGGGAGAGTCTGACAGAATTCATAGAGGCAGCTGCTGAGGAGAAGGCTTTCGGTGCATGGTGGTATCCCTAGGATGTGCTGGTGTACACCAGTGGTCAGGGAAGACATTAAGCTGAAGAAAGAGCTTCTCCAAGTAATGCTCCCAGAGTACTATACTGATTCAACTGAGATGTATAGGACAGCCTGAAGGTCTACAGCAAAAGGAGTTGCAGAACTGAAAGTTCAGGCATAGGAAGAGTTTAAAGAGGACGTGGAAATGCCTGAAGATGGTTTGCCATGAAACCATGCACATGTTCTGTTAAGCATGTGGAGAGGAGTGTTGACCTCTACTGGGTATACTGCTAAATGATGGAAAGATAACTTGGAGGAACTCCATAACCCAGTAAACATGCCATTACTTCAGAAGGCAGTGCCAGAAATGTGATGTTTTGGTGTCCATTTCTCTGGCTACGGTTTGAAACCTTCATAGCAGCAAAGCTACAGGGGTGGGCGAGTTTCTGCAAGGTGAGGCTTGTGTGGGTGACACAGCTCTTAACAATGTCTTAACACTGCTGCATGGAGAATTGGAAAATAACCTTTGGACCAGAAAAGTAGGAAGGTGACACAGACAAACATTTCAGCTCTGATAAAACACACCTCTTTTACTATATCTGACATATACAGGGGCCATCCATCTATCACTGGGACTAACAGTCATTATTATATACCAAAGTAGCACATTTAGAGATAGATTCATTAACAGCACCATTCTGCAGAAGCCTAGCATTGTAGAACAAATCATTATAGATGTAGGTATCAGCCTCCTTGACCTCGATATTATAGTGAATGCAGGCAGTAACCAGCACAGTCAGCAGTTCTGCATTGACCCAGCAACCTCTATAATGAACAGCACAGCACCATCACTCATCAGAAGACTACAGTACATTCTACAACAGAATTCAGTTAGTGCAGTGAAACAGAGGGCATGACTTTTAAAGCGCCTAAAATGCATTACATTAAAATGCATTACATTTGCAAGTCCCAATAACTGCTTAACTTCAACACAGATTTAATATTATCATCAGCTTGCACTTAAAAATACTACTTTACATAGTATCCTAGGCAATCATTCAGATGTGCATGTTTTTCAAAGATTCACCAATTTCTCAGCCAGTAAACAGACCCATGGTATTACTGGAGCAAAACATCAGTGCAATAGTCACTTTTGAATTTATTCCCTTTATTGCATTTTAATGATGCAACATTCAGTGACAAATGAACAACGAAGGATAAATGTTGTTTTTTTTTTAAAGAAAACCCTAGACAACAACATAACTCTCATAACAACAGATCTCCTGGAGAATCATGCACACAAATACCCGAGTATGTGAATTGTTTGTGTGCATGTGTGTGTGTATGTAATATAATATTTCATTTCTTAAACCTGAAATGCTAGTGAAGAGCAAAGGCAATTTATACTCACATGTATATTTACCTGCAAGGCTGCACAAACTATGCCATACATACTGTAGCACATCTTTGGTTCCTATAAATTAATTTTCTGAAATTGAAAATGAAATTGACACTGAAAATTAAATATTTAATTAACTTAAACTTGCATTTTTAGTTTGTATTTTGGCAGCCATTGTACAGTCATTGACAACTGTGAAGGAAAAGGCTTTTGCCATTATATTTGAATTATGGGTCAAATTAATCACGCTCATAAAACAAATGCAAATGCGAAGACACATTTTAATTGCCATTTACAACTAGAATCTGAATTTGAACAAGGTCTGGCTGCCATAACACTAATATGGATAACAGATCTCATAACAAAATGTTATGTATGCATATTATTTCATGAATTGCTTTAAAGGCCAAAGCACAAAACCTAAGAAAAATGTATCCCATTATTAGTGTGGACATGGCTCTGTGATAACAATGTTGTGTAATTATTCCACACTTCAACCACACTGTCTGGAGGCTGTTAGCATGTGTACCATTTCAGGCATTTATTTCAACAGATATACAACAGGCTTCTGCAGCAAATGGGCTATTTGAGATACATGACTCATCCTAAGTGAGTGAGATACATGAGAGAGGAGTGTATTTCTCTTTCTAAGACACCTTCACACACACACACACACACACACACACACACACACAGGTATACCATTTCACTCAAAATTCTCAAGTTGATTTAATTAAGAGATATTCGGTTCCATACAGTCTATACTTTTATTGCATTATTATAAAACTTTCACGGTCCTGAAGCTTTAGTTCTGCATTATCTGAGGACATATTGTTCCTTAAATGAGTATCTGATCATACATGCCTAGCTGTATCACCAAGGCCAAACTGAGTAGATGAAATTTTGGAACATAAATGGTATAATCCAGACAGTACAATCAAGCAATACAGTTGAATATGGCAAAACAACAAGGAAGATCTTGCAAACTGTCACCTCAATGCCAGAATCGGAGTTCCAGCATACAAAGAGGGCCACTGAAAACTACAACTCTCAACCTGCATTACAGCCAACAAATTACAAAATTATAACATCCACAATACACTCCTACTCACACAATCTTTACCATCTTAATGACTGCCTACACCTGAATGCATTCCCTAAACTATCCTGTATACTTATAGCCTCTGTTTATCTGCAAAGTATACATTCAGTGCCCCTAACCTGTTGTTGGCCAAAACCTGATTCATTGTATCAGCTGTCTGGTTTAGATATGCATTATGTTTCCTGTTTTTGTGTTTGTATATAGCCTACATTGCCTTGTTTGCATATCATCAGACCTCTGCTTGTTTCTGGACCCTGTTTTTGTCTATTGATTTGGATTTGGTTGAGTGTATAAAAATAAAGCAAACTAATGAACTTGAATTCCAGATGTTCCTTCAACATCAATTAGATCGGTGGTTTTATCCGAGAAGGGCCGGTGTGGGTGCAGGTTTTCTTTCCAACCAAGCAGAAGCCACACACTACTGATAGTCAAGATCCGCTGATTAGACCCATTGATTAAACTGGCAGAATGAGGTGTGGCTCCTAATTGACTGGAAGGAAACCCTGCACTCACACCGACCCTTTGTGGATAAGGTTGGACACCCCTGAACTGGATAATGGAGCTACAATCTGAATAGGGTGGATATCTTTTTCCTGTATCGCTGACGTGCATACAGTGATACTGCCTTTTTTCAAGGTGAATCTTCCAAAAAATAATAACAAATTCTGCTAGGCATTTTTGTTTGAGTGAAGGCATAAACACAGTCTGAATGCTGATGACTGTGATGTCTCAAAGCGAGGTTACACTGCGCAATTGAGGCTAATGTTAACGCTTGTGTGGAAAATGCAACTTCAGCTGTCTGTCCCAATCTGATGGATTTCAGGGCTTTTTAAAAAAATATGGCTTTGAATGTTTTCTTCCTTAGTCAGCATAGCGGCTTCACATTATTCACAGCCAGAAGAAGAATATGGCTTAATTATTTATTAGATTAACACCACAGCTGCCATGACAGGACCCGATTTACTTCTTGGTTTCTTCAGCACCTGCCTGATTATTGTTTGTACATGTTTTTTGTAATTAGGTTATGTCTGGTTCTGTAATGTGTGTCGTCTGTATACACACTCTCTATCTTTATTTGAAAGTGGTCTTTGTGGTGTTCATGTAGGCTCTTCAGAATGTTATTTCCTAGTTTCTTGTACTCATTTATTCTTAGATCCTGGTTATAATCGTGCTCTGACCTTTTCATGCCTGACCTGAATTTGGATAATGATTATGAATATGCTTGGGTTATCTGTGTCTGCCTGTGCCTTGACCAAGCCATAGATTCTGACAATCATATTTGGAACAGCCCTAATTAAAAGACTGCACATGTACATCTTGTGGCCTCCAGTTGCTGATACCTGCAATTGTGTCACATTAAATGACAGAGAGGACTGCAATGCCATCCTTTGCACTAGAGTCAGTAACACTTTCTAAGTTGTCAACAACTCCTTATACATCTTATACGCATTGAGTAATGTCTCACACCTTTGAATTCTGACAATGCCACCACTGGCCAGGAGCCCAAGAAAGCATAAGTCACTCTCTGGGTGAGATTAAGGGCATTGCTCTGTCCTCCATTAGACTCCATTAGTCACAACAGCCAGTAGCATGCATTGGTGGGCTTGTGTGAAGTTAGAGTCTTCTTCCAAGTGCATTCAGTTACCCTGTGATGTTACATGAGCAATGCTGCACATGTCTAAGAGCATACATGCATCAGCATCTTAGCCTTCACCTTCCCAGACTCCTAGGTATGTGATAGGGAAGAGAAATCATAGCTTGATATGTTGATTATCATACGTAACATTAAAACCACCTCCTTGTATCTACACTGTTTGTCCATTTTATCAGCTCCACTGACCATACAGGAGTACAGATAGAGACTATAGTCCATCTGTTTTTCTTCAGACTTTGTTAGCGCCCTTTTATTCTGTTCTTCAGTGACCAGGACCACCACAGATCAGGTACTATTTGGTGGTGGTGGATGATTGTCAGCACTGCAGTGACCCTGATGTGGTGGTGGTGTGTTAGTGTGTGTTGTGCTGGTATGATTGGATCAGACACTGCAGTGCTGCTGAAGTTTCTAAACACTGTGTTCACTCACTGTCCCCTCTATTAGACACACCTACATAGTTGCTCCACCTTGTAGATGTAAAGTAAGAGACAGTAGCTCATCTGTTGCTGCACAGTTTGTGTTTCCTTCATCAGTGCTCACAGGATGCCAGCAGTGACACTGAGTGACACCACCACCACATCAGGGTCACAGCAGTGCTGACAACCATCCACCACCCAAATAATACCTGCTCTGTGACCACTGAAGAACAGAATAATACATACATGAACAACATTTCTTCAACATTCAACTTTATGCTTTGTGCACCTGTTGTTTTAGAGCACATACAGTACTGATGTCTGACCCGGTGTTCCAAAGTTCATTGTGGATCGCTAATAACGGCTGACCTCTGAAGCAGAACTGGAGTGTAGGGAGCATTTCTATCTGATGCTTTTCAAAGCAAAATAAAATGTGCTGAACAATGTACTGAAATGCAAAGCCAGTGTTTAGAGATTTCAGGGGGCAGATACAAAAAAAAAAAAAAGAATAAGAACGTTAAACCTTGGACATGACTCATAATCTTTACAAATCAAACTGAATAAGAAACTCATAATATTCATCATTTTCCACTGCAGTGCTCATCAAATAATGGATGAATTCTGCAATTCTTGCTTTAGACCCTAATCCTTACTCATATTAACTTGACCAGTGTTTAGGGGAACAATACGTACGCATGTTTCTTAAATTCTTACATAACTCCTTGATATTTCCTATCAAATATATATGGAAATGGCAGCTTGCCTGTATTTTGAATGACTGAAATAGTGGTACATTTGTACTTCAACAGCAAAAATAACTATTTACTATAAAACTTTAATCACATTAAGGTGCCAAGAGCACAGTGTGTATCCTATTGTAGTTAAAAAGAAACCAGCATTGTTAATGGCTCATCAAATAATTACTTGTGGCAATGTTTCTGTACTTCTAATGATAGCAATTCATAAGCCAGTCATGGGAAAAAATGGTTTTGATGAACACACTCTATGGTAATATGTCACAGCTGTGTTTTGAGAGAAATGGTATATGCAACCATGACTAAACTGTCCCATTCATTGATTTCATACTAACTGGAAATGTAATATTCAGTACATAATATTAAACATCCGGTTATGATAAACGTGTTCCTTCTCATTATAGGTGGGTGATTGGGTTAATGTTTCTGCCCTTTCTCTTCTGTAGACACACTGAGTCACTACACCACAGGTGTGTGAGAGGTCATGTGGTCATGTGAGGTCATGTGGTACTTCTATGATAAATGCATTTCACACTAAATTCCTGTACTGACAAAAGTGCAACGCAATGCACCAGAGAATGAAATATGCCTCTGTTTCAAAGTGAGTGTTTAGTTTTTAGGAAAAGTGATTCCCAGGTGATTGTTCTTTACTGAAGACATCAAGCCATAAAAAAGCAATGCAATGCAGTTTTTTCCTTTTCATTGTGGCTGTAATCTTCAACAGAATCACAGTGTTGTGGTTTGTTGTTAAAGTGGGTTCCTTTTCCTGTTTGCTGTGAGCATTGATTCTCACGGTATTTCACTCAGAAATGGAATCTTCTCTACACTATAAGTGTGAATGCTGCAGACTCAACACTATTCTTGATTCAAATTCCACTGAGAAATACATGGAGACTGTGCTTCTAACACAATATTCGGGGAGCTCTAATCAACTGTGTGCAGTGAAACCATAAAAGCTTTGAACAAATACTGAACAATAACTTAATAATTAATTCCCCAGAAAGTTATTTGTCCTTGAAGGAGGGAAGTAGTCAGGCTATTGAAGTAGCAGACCGAGAAGGAGAGAAAAGCAGCAAGACATCAAAGCCCCTACACTTCAGACCAGACAGACGCAGCTCGAAATTAACCTGCCTCACTCCTACTGCAAAATTCCAGCTGCCAAATTTCATTAATGCTTTAGAAAAGAAGCTGGAAATCACCCATATTTCTGACCTTACATTCTGATTGGTTAAGAAGCGTTCTGACCGTGCTGATATTTGTGATAACAGCACAGATTTTTCACATCAAAACGGTAAAGTGATGCGATGGCAAGTAGTGACAAACTTTTTGCAAACAAACCTTAGTTATTTTTTTATTTGTGCTCATACAAAACTAAAAATTGAGAAAATTGAATTGAAGATAACATTTGACCTGCAGCCTGTTTAGCCAGAAGAACAACAAATTCTGTATTTCCCTTTAACGTCAAAACTGTTAGTCTGACTGCAGTTACGGCAGAACGACTGAACACGCTGGAACTGGCTAGAAATGAACAGAATACAATTTGGCAAAAACAAAATGGACGACAAAATACTTTACAGACTGGCTGTTACAAAATGACGTTCGGGTTAATTTGGCAACAGTTGAAAAGGCAAACAGTTGAATATGGGGCAGGGGTGGCTCAGTGTTGGGTTACTGAATAGAAGGTTGAGGGTTCAAGCCCCAGCACCACCAAGCTGTCACTGTTGGGCCCTTGAACAAGGCCCTTAACCCTCAACTGCTCAGCTGTATAAATAATGAGATAAATGTAAGTCACTCTGGATAAGGGTGTCTGCCAAATGCCATAAATGTACATGTAAAAGGCTGAGCTGAACTTGATACTTCAGCAGTTCTATGGCTCCATCTGTATCACATGAGGTGAGCCTTATAGTATCAGCAATTATCTTGGACTGCTCACAGGGCTCAACAGGTACCTTAACAAACCTCCACTTAGTCATTCCTGGTGTTTAAAGAATAACCCTGAGTTTAAATCTTCCTCTGAACCATTAAAACAACAAGACATCATCCATCACTTTCACCCACAGATGAGAAAATCATCCATTTGTTTGTTAATCTAACAAATCTATCTTTGTTGATCTGAAAACTAACATTACTTGGTAGTGTTATAAAAACCATATTCCCTTGTATAGCCTACTGTGCTATTGTTACCAGTGCATAGCAACAGCTCATTTATTATGGAGATACTTTTTCACAGAAGGTATTGTCAGTATTAAAGCATATATTCAGTATTTTTTAATAAGATAATTCAGGGTTTCTTTGATGTATTAGTTTCCTTATTATGTAAAAAAAAAAAGCTGTTGTACAAAAACAATAGAACACAAGAGGGAGTGTGTTATCACGAATAACTTCACGGCTGTGATGATCTACTGAACTCGCCTTGGGCTCGTGCCTGCAGCCAAATCACAGCTGTGATGTTATTCGAGAAAATACGATCCCTCTCATGTTCTATTGCTTCATTAGCTGCTCTTTCATGTCAGAAGTAAACATCAGTCCCTCATGAAGGAGAGCAAAGAAAAAAAAGAAAGGAATATGAAGGTAAGAGAATTCTCAAACTAACAGTAGACTTAGGAGGTATACAAAGTTCTGATAAAAGCGGCACAGAGGTGATCCACAGCACTGACTAACCACACTATGTATTTCAAATCTTATCACCATGCACTCCGAAGAAAGGCTGCACATCTGGATATAATAGCCATGATGTAGTCACTTAAGGATGTCTACAATTCCTTATTCTTAACGAATCTGAAGGAACGTGATGCAATTTTTTGAATAAGTCATCACCCTACTTCTGTCACCAGACGAGGGTTTCCTGAAAACATGGTGAACAGAATCCTGACTGATGAATAATTAGTTATTCAACACTGATTACAATATCAACTGATTACTAAAACATGCAGTATATCATAAGGTAAAACAGACACTTGCACAAGGACAGAAGGGAGCTTTGTTAGCTCCAACTAAGAATATTAATCAAACAACATAACATGGCGCACACACACACACACACACACAAACAGGTTTAAACGGAATGCTAAAGTGAAGCTCTGAAATATTGCCCAGCTAAAAAGATTCATCCTTAAGACTGATTGAAATTCTGAGCGAGCCAGGTTGAAGCAGAATCAGAGAATCCTGGCAGTGAGGTTAATAAAGTGGCAGCTCTTAAGGCGCTGATTAAACCACGACATTCATCAGCTAACTGCCTCTAATGCCCTTCCCTTACCAAAGACTCATCTTTCTACAGCACTCTGAGATTACAAACTATAGGTTCTCTCCAAAATTAACTTCCTGAACTTAAAAAAGGTGCATCTGCAATGATGAGGGACAAACACCTAAGTCTCTGACATCATATATCATAAAAAAACAGTATGTATGCACCAGGAAATCCATAATAACTGTTTGAGACTTGACATCATGCCTATATAGAAAATAGGGGATTTAATTGTAGTTATAAATCTTGCTGATAGGCTGGTAACTAATTTGAAATGAAAACATTTGAACAAAATATTTTTACAAATGTTTAATATTTTTCTCCTTTTCTGTGTTGAATTCAAAAAGATCAAACAGGTTTTTTAAAATGCAACCCTACTGTATTGCTGGCCATTTATGCTCACAAACCTTTATATCCTGATATACAGGGGTTAGACAATGAAACTGAAACACCTGTCATTTTAGTGTGGGAGGTTTCATGGCTAAATTGAAACCT
>JAOVVG010000037.1:10584211-10601580 GCA_028566375.1 Leptodoras nelsoni | reverse complement strand
TATAATATGAATTATATTATGAATGAACTAGTTTTGATGCCTTCAGTGAGAATCTACAATGTAAATAGTCCTGAAAAGAAAGAAAACTCATTGCATGAGAAGGTGTGTCCAAACTTTTGGCCTGTACTGTATATATTTTATATTCATTACATATGTGTGAGTGACATTTCTATATTTTCTATATATTCTATAAATATTTTCTATATTTTTGGTTTAATTTTCATCATTATGCCTTACAGTGCAGAAATCTATCAGTATCTCAGACAGTATATATATATGCCATGTATGTCTTGGTCTAGTTCAGCACACGCAACCACAATCATGGTTCAGAATGCTGACTCGAGAGTTGTGGAGAAGACGATCAACACCCTCCACAAGGCCACAGAAGGTTGTTGCTGAAAAGGCTGGCTGTTCACAAAAGAAATATTCTAACCATTTGAGATGCTGGATTTCTGCTTTTCATGAGCTACAAGCTGTAATGATCAAAATGAAAAACAAATGCTTGAAATGTGTCTCTTGACGTGCACTGAATATAAAATGACAGTTTATCTTGAAGATGCCTAAAATGAACTTTTTCCACTGTATTCAAATTTTTTGAGATGCACTGGGGCAGTCATGGTCTTGTGGTTAGGGTGTCTGCCCCGTGATCGAAAGGTCCCAGGTATGATTCCCGTGACGGACAGGACTTGGCTGAAGTGCCCTTGAGCAAGGCACCTAACCCCCATTGGCTCCCCGGGCGCTGTGGCTAGGGCTGCCCACTGCTCCAGGCATGTGTGTTCACTGCCCCCTTGTGTGTGTTCACTAGTGTGTCTCACTGCACGGATGGGTTAAATGCGGAGGTTCAATTTCACAGGGTGCAAGCACAGTGACAAAATAAGGAAATATTAGTACATGGCAACAAGCTCATTGGTTGCGTCCGCCAGTGCGTATATAAAGCGATAGACGTCTATGGAAGCTTCTAGAGCCGTTTCCTCTGTCAGAAGGGCAAGTTATCGTGATTTTCAACTCTGTTTAATAGTTGGAGCGTGTAAGGTAGGTCATAGCATTTTAGAGGTAGAAGCAAGGTATGGATTTTGACATCAAGAACGATTATTCAGGCAAAACCTCGAACGTAGGACAGCAGTGTAACCATAAAAAGACACGTGACCTTCGTCAACTGGCAAGAATCCTTTCACTGCCTCAAGTAACATCAGAATTCAGTGCTGGGGCCTGAACAAACATCAGCGTGAGAACTGCTTCCCTCCATGAACCTGTGGGCGACCTACCTTAAATATTCAGTTTTTCTGGTATTACTAGAGTGTAGAATAATAAAAGAACAGAAACCTGCTATAGAAATAACCTTTTGGGTTAGTTTAGCCAGGCTTTATTTCTTTATTCTTTATATAAGAATAAAATAAACAAAATTGGTGTTGGTTTTGGTCTGTGTTATAAAGTATACTTATGCATGCATGTTTTTATCACAAGACCAGCAAGTAAGACAGAGCCTCTTTGCTTTAGCAGCACCCACCCAGATCCTGCATCGCAGCCAGTTCTACCACTCAGCAGCCCTGATGAGCCTCTGGCCTGTTTACAGTGCTCCCTTCCCCCTCTGTGGCACATCTCTCTCCCCCTCTCTCTCTATTTCTCTCTCTTTCTCTCTCTCTCTCTCTCTCTCTTTCTCATATGCTTGCTTTCTTTCAATAGCATAAACCCTATCTTGCCTGTTTTCGTAAAGGTCAGGAAACCTATTATTCTTGATAACATGGTAGGCAGCACTGTCATGCTAGTGCACTTCTGTAGGCTCTTGTTCCTATGGGGGGAGGGAGGAAGTGAGTGTGTGTGTGTGTGTGTGTGTGTGTGTGTGTGCACACGTGTGCGCATGCGTGTGTGCATGTGTGTGGCAGAGGATGGGACCACTGGGGTTAGGTAGTGGATCTGAATGCCAATCTGCCTCATCTCTCGACTGAGGAATGTAGGAAAGCAGTTAGAGGCAAAAAGGGGGAGGTGTGTGTGTGTGTGTGTGTGTGTGTGTGTGTGTGCGTGTGTGCGCATAGGAGTGTGAGTACGTGTAGCGAGAATGATTAATGGCCGTTGGTCTTTGCAGCTCAGAAAATGCGAGTGACCTGTGACTAAGGGAAGATGAAAAATGTGTGTGTGTGTGTGTGTAGGCTTGCATACTCGCATTCTATTTTATACATATGTTTATTGAATACTGTGAAAGACGCTGTGGAGCAACGCAGGCTTCTTAGTATTCCTAATATTATTAAAAGATTTTACCACTAAGGTTGATGAGATCTGCAGGAACCGAGCGCGTGTGTACAGCTTTGCTGTTCCTGCAGTGTGTTTAATGGAGAATGCTAGTCAGCACAGTCACTCTGGCTGGGACCGAAGCCTCTCTGTGGCACGCAGATGCCAGGCTGTATTTAGCAGTGCTGGGGTTACAACGCCCCAGTAACACTGACAGATGTCACTCTTAAACACTCCAGCTCCAAGCTTAAAGCTGAATGCTTAGGATTCAATGCATTCTTCACTTTCACTTTGTATACACTCTGCCTGAGTGACACGGTCCAGCCTCATTGATCTTGATATATCGCTTTGCTTAACTGGTTTTAATTTCACTATGTAACAGTTTAACAACATACTAAACCAGCCAACTGTCTAAACCCAGCTGCGCGGAAAACTGTTTTGCTTTTGGTAGCTAGCCGGTTGTTAGGATCCTTGGTAACATGGAGGCATAGAGGTATCATGGATATTTCAGCCAGGCAGCGTGGATACCTGTAGATGTGTCCTGTATATACACTACTAGTGAGCTTGTGCTAGTGTGCTCGTTTACTACTGTTTATCTGCACAAGCAGGATCTTGACATGTCTTCAGGAACCATGCCGAGAAGGCCACCAGTGTATATGTGTGTGTGTATATATGTGTGTGTATATATGTGTATGTATATATATATATATATATATATATATATATGAGAAAGTCTGTGATTAAAACATTGATAGCGACGTACATGGGTCCTTCTGGTGTTTCTCATTGTATATCTCATTTTGTAGCTTTCTCCATTCTCTCCCACACTCACATGCACGCCATTTTTCTCTCAGAACCCCCCTCTTTCTTTTTCTCTCTCTCAGTTGCCCCTCCTTTTCTCGCCCTTTTTCTGTGGCCGCTTTACCGAATTCTCAGAAAAGGCATTTCCGGGAACTGAGAGAGAAGGAGGGGGGGTGCTTATTTATTCTTGCCGGTTGCCCCGACTTGCCGGAGAACGGCAGCCATTTTCTGTATTGACCAGATGGGTGAGGGTGATGGTTGAGGGTGGGGGAGTTGAACGTCAGCAGGATGAGTGATGGACGTCTTTCAGATCTTTTCTACACAGGGCAAAGAGAGGTTAGGGAGAGGGAGGAAAAAAACGTATGTTTTTCCAGAAGGTTGGATCGTAGGTTGTATTTACATTTTGGCCTTGACATGTTGGGGGATTGTAGGATTGATGCAGAGAGTAAGGCAGGTGCAGTGTGAACGATGTAAGCGTAACGTGAATGATTTAGTTTTTTATCTCATACGAGGTCTGGGGAAAGTAATGAGAATGATCTTCGTCATGGGGACGGTGTTTTAATTTCAGGGAACAAGAAGTTGACGGGGCTATAGGGTGGATGTCGAGGGACTAAATTTTATTTTATTTTTTCCAGCCAAAACTTCTCTCGCAGCCAGTGAAGTGTGACTAGGTGTGTTTTCGTGATGGAGGGTCCACCAAGAGGCGGTCTGACGAAGCAGACGCCAAACCCTCTTCCACAGACGCTCCAAAACTCCAACTTAAAATGTTCCATTTCCCGTTTGGCCTTTATAGACTCTTTATAGACGATCCCTTGAGAAAGACGACGAGCAGTGACTCGATTTTTTTTTTTCCGCTTTCATGCGAGCTTTCTTTGGGTGAGATGATGCTATCGTGTGCCATTCAGCCCTTTGTCTTTTTGTCTCAGGATTGTACTGGAACACCCATGATTCATCTCCTGTGATCACTCAGGAACACAGGAACTTGCGCTCTTTTGTGAAACGATCGAGTGACTGTAGTGTAGCTTAATCTTTCTTTAACATTTCAAGAGTTTCTGATACACTTTTACTGATTTTCACACACAATTTGATCGTGTACTGTTGCTCCAAACTCACTTGGCATTTCTGCAGGATTTCGCAACGTCTGGCAACTGCGAACGCTAGAACGTAGCTTTAACGAATCCTAACGTTTATCTAACTGACCTTGAACCATCATCCCTATGCGTAAACCCCTCCCTATCGTCATTACTTTCTGGACAGACCTCATATATGCTTCAGTTTTATTTTATTCCTTATTCCTCTTAATCTTCATTTTTAATTATTCTTGTTTTCATGTATCCTCCTGATATCATCTGCGACAATCCAGCTTTAATTTCAAAACTAAGCAACATGCACGTACTCTATCAGAGGAACAATAATTTATGATGATACCTGACAGAGCCTCCTGACAGCAGTGTTTCAGGTGTTTAATTGGTGTGTTTATATTTAGATTCTGAAACGAGCAGGACCACTGTCAGTGAAGGAGCTTGTGATCAAGAGCAGACGATAATCTACTCCAGAATTATTGCTTTCCAATGACCAAACTACCAGCAGATTCAGCAGGATTACAATGGCTGATTTCATTTGTATTTCTGCATCGAATCCAGCCGGAGCAGGGCTACAGACATGTACAAGATATAAATCTGATTTGAATAAACCAGCCCAAACGGTCGTTCTTCACCTAGGAATGCATGATGGTCTAATCGGACAAATCTGTCTGACAATGTAAGGTGCAAAGGCTGGTAATGGCTAAGCACTGATTCATCCAGTAGTGTGAACTTTAACCTTAAGAATTCATGAGCAACCAATAGAAGGAATCAGGGTTGTGTTCCTACCACGCGGGCACCCAGGAAGCTCCCGCAGTGCCTATGTTTACAGTTTTCCACTCTCACCCAGGTCTCAGAAGACCGAAGCGGTAAACAGGTATTTACAAAATAATCCCTGGCCTACTTGTGGGTAATTAGAAACTCCTCCCTGGAGGCGGTGCCCTCTCCCTGGGATCTTAGCAACGCTGCAGTAGTGTTGAGCAAATAACTAGTCTTAAAGAAGGAGTAAGCTCTAGCTAGTGACTTTTCCTAACCTGACACTCAGCAGGCTTAAATAGTCAGAAACGGCACAGAACTTAAAAAGGAGCGTACACTCCTCCTTTTGATTTCATTTCCCAGTCGAGTTTAGATTTTAAGAACGATTCAGAATTTCTTCCTTGTTACAGGTTGCTCGCGGAGGTTCCGCTCTGTACCCTAGGTGTTTGTTAGACAGCCTTTTCAGCCATACAGAGGACGGGCTCCAGTTTAATTTTAGTGTTATTGAGAATTGCACTTGGTTATTTATGTTGCTGTGTGCACGCTGCATGCTTAAGAACTTGAACTGGTTTCAGCAGCCTGCCTGCTGATTTACATATCACACGCACGTATACAACGGCGGTCTCATGGCGCCTCCCCGAGGCCCTGCGCACTTGTTGGTAATCATTTTGTTTTGATGTATTAATGATGCAATCTGAGGTTAAGGGTCTAGGTGGGAGGGTTGGGAGGCAGGGACTTTTGCAAGTCTCCAGACGGGGAGCATGAAGCCCCCCGAAGCCCTTCCTGAGTTACACCGCTGTTCTCTGCTTCCCACAGTGCCCTGCTTTACGGCAGCCAGCGCTCCTGGGCCATTCCTATGGATTCAGTCCCTGTGCACGTCTGCACGTCTACCCAATTTCCACAGTCTCCACAGAATTCATCTCAATTAACTGGGAATTTTGGACATTTGCCATGATAACTCGTGTTATTTGTGAATTATAAGGCCGGTTTTTCCCTTCCTGTGGAATTTTAATCCGTTATCCGAGGCTGTGAAATCTATGAATTGTGCTTTGAAGGTGTATTAAGATGCACTCGGGACAAACAGAAGCATCATTCACGCTGGCTGCTGCTGTCTGCGCTGCTTAATAAACATCATGCAAAATCAAAATGCCAGCCACATACAATGCACTTGTGAAGCAGTGTGTACACGGATGACTTCTCTACAGTGACGGTCATTTAGCAGGGTTCGTCTGCTGTGCCGTACTGGTTTGTCCTTGCCGCAGATTTCTGTCTCAACAGGTTTTACATTCTGTGCAACATGAGCTGTGCGATATGGTGTTACATATTGTAAGAGGATAGAAAAATGTCTATGGATCTGGATCTTTTCCTTTATCACTCCTGTCACAAATGGAGCTTTTTATGTCATTAAGGGATCAGGATCTAACCAAAGCAAGCACGGAGGAGCATGACAGTGAAGCTCCCCACTCAGACCCAGCAGCAGCAGAAATAAAAAAAATGAGGAACATGTACTTAAAAAGGGCGGTGGTGCTGTCAACTGGATTCATGATGGCTATTCTGTTACATTCTGAATGAATGAATGCATGCATGTTTATAATATACATATATATATATAAAAATCACATGCATTCATCGAGTGCAAAACCTTTAGTGCTAAACACGAACAACGACGAAATTAGAGTTGAATTAGAATTCACGCCTCCACAGTAGCGAACATACGGCCCGTTAAAACCATAACACGAATGAGTCACTTAAAATCGAATGTCTGCCAAATGCCCAACTTTACCTAGGCTTACCGTCAAAGCTGTCGATTATGTATAATTAATAGAGGAAAAATGTGAAGATACAACATTAATAATTTATATACCGCAGCTGAACTGCACTTTCTGAACATTACGGGTTTGCTCAAAGAATCTGAATACCTTTCTTCGTTCTTTCACGATCGTGAGTTTATTGTTGAGTATTAGTGGTGCTTAAAATAAAACCGGTCTCCCTCTCGCTCCTGATGTCACCTTCAAGATATCTGCTAATCCTGAAGGTTCACATACTTTTGCCACTCACAGATACGTACGCTATATCGGATCATTCTCCTCAATAAAAAATGACCGAGTTTACTATATTTAGGTCAAATTTATGCAGAAATTGCAAAGCGTTCACAACCATTCAAGCATCACTACATGGGATAGGCTTATCTGTGAGCAAGGCATCTGTGATTGTGCTGTTATAGCGCTTAATGATTGCTCGTTGACTAACGCTTTGTGTTTGTGTGTGCTCAAGGCCGCGGTCCGTGGGAGGTCATGGCAGAATGCACTGGGGGCCAAGTTGCTCTCAGAGTCGGGCTCAGGAGGGTCGAGGGCGCCATCGTCTTTCGACAGTCATCCAGCCCCTCAGACAGAGTGCCAGCGAGGTAGTGGATCTCACTGTGGACGAGGACGGTAAGAACACTGGATCATATAATATAAGAGTTTCGGTCATTAAGGTCATAATAAAAAATGTCTTTCCTCTTACCCCAGCTGTGATTAGTTATCTATTTAATGAAGTGTCACTTTGCCAAATATGGCGACCAAAACAAAAAGCTGACTGAAAGATTAAGATATGGTGTTGGATCATCTAGTACACTGCACAAGTAAAAGAGAACTGCTCTCCCTAAAGTATAAGCTGTGTGTGTGTGTGTGTGTGTGTGTGTGTGTGTGTGTGTGTGTGTGTGTGGGAGGAGGAGAAGAAATCAGTTGGGCAAATTTCATGTTCTTCAGTCATGACTATTCCTGCACTGTAAGCTACTTGCATGTAGGCATAATTAATAAGGGTTTCTCTGTATAAAGTATAAATAGCCTCGGCAGCTGAAGTAATGTTTACTGCGACTAAAGATGTTCCCTGTTTGTAATTGTTCATATTCCTAATTTCATTTGCAGGCAGCGTAATGAAGTCTGTCTGTTATGCAAGCTGCCTTTGCTCTCTGAGCCAGAATGAGCTGTGCTATTAAAACCAATTAAGCTGCCACTCTGGATAAAGGTGGTTTTTGTGTGTGTGTGTGTGTGTGTGTGTGTCTCCCCTTATTCAGCCATATGATCTTAAAGTTAATAAAAGAAAACTAATTTACAGTCACTCAGATTTGATTGCCAGTTGAAAGTGTGTGTGTGTGTGTGTGTTTTGGGGGTGGGTGGGATGTGATAGCAGGCAGATGTGATGGAAGAAACGTAGTGCTTAAAGATATGGGTGCATTTGCATTTCTTTCGAGGAGGAGAAATTAATTTGTGAATATGAAAAGCAGATGGAATGCTCACTGTGGAATGTTAATCAGCAGCAATCCTCCTGGGGTCCCTGGCCACTGATGCACGTCCAACACATACACACACACACACACAGTTTCATATGCAAATTACACATTTTATTCTTATTGTGTGTCCCTCTGTGTGTGTGTGTGTGTGTGTGTGTGTGTGTGTGTTTGTGTGCATGTATTTGGGTGTCTCCTCAGCTATTTCAGTCGTGCCAACCACTTCTGATAGTGTGCACTTGCAGCCTGCTAGCTCCTCTGCCTCCTCTGCTTCCTCCCTCCTTGCCTCTACCTCAGAGCCCTCCCAGGATGCCCCAGGCCCCTCTACTAGCTGCCCTGCTGTGGCTCCTGACAGCACGATGGAGGTCCACAGTGGAGCCCCAGGGCCCAGCAACTCCACCACTCCTACAGAAGGTGAGGAGACGCTGGACAGTGCACTATGTTGATCGTGTGTGGTGGTTCACAACATCACGACTAGTGCATAAAATAGGACATGTTAGGATTTGCTGGATTTTAATTCCAGCAATTGGTGTCTGTCAGTCCAGTGAAAGAGGTGTAGCAACTGTATCAGTCACAAGCAGTGTTCACACATCCTTTATTAGAGTATCAGTAACTCGGTCCCTGCACAGGATGTCTCTTTCACTACACTGACAGTCCAGTAAAGGAGGCGTGGCCTCTGCGCTGGACACATACAATAGCCATAGAGAATCATGATGCACAGCATCAAATATAGAGAATAAACCGTATTTCATGTTGTTTTTGTTTTTGTTTGTTCACTTTGCATCAGAAGACAATAGGAGAGGTTCGTCGGGTGAGAGTGGCGGTGTTGCGATGCCCAGGCTGCCGTCATGCTGCCCTCAGCACTCTCCCTGCAGTGGCCCCTCCTCAGGGCACCTCTCCCTGAATCACTCTCACTCAGGGTGCATGCAGGCCGGGCCGGTGCAGCAGCATGGCCCCCCACAACCCGGATCTCAGCACTCACACGGTCATTCACATCACTTCCACCATCACCACCATCACCATGCAGGCACTGCGCCCACTTCCTTGCCTTTCCCCGAGCCCAGCTGCCCCCTGGAGAGGCCCGGTGCCATGCCCGTACCCTGCGCAGGGGTCAGCGCCAGCACCCAGTACCACGACCAGGTACAGTGTGTTCTTTTCTAAACTAAGTAGAGCCTGTGAACAAGAGTGTGTGTATGGTTTACAGAATGTGAATTGTGCCTCAGCCACTATATATTCCTCTATCCGAGATTCTTGTTACCAGCAAGACCAGCAAATGAACTGGTTTTGGAACTGATCCAAAAAGGTATTTGTAAAGTTAAGAGTACATCAATACAACAGCTGTGATAAAAAGAACTTGGGTAAAGTCTACCTAACATGTCTCAATACATCATTGCTTATTATGTAAGAGGTGAGTAACACTAACCTTTGATTTTTGAGGGCAATTCTTTATCTGCCTAATAATTACTATTATTAATAATAAATCAGTCTGACTAACTATTACTTATTTAGGGAAGGTTAGCTTTATTCATTTACATATGGTTAGACACATGAGACAATATTGACCATGCCAATTTTTAGTCATATGTTAAAAAAAATAAAGTAAGGAGGTGCAAAAGGACACTCTTAATCATCATAATGTATCGATCAAATTCTTGCAGGAGCTTACTAGATAGATAGTAGCTAATTGCTTAAAACCTGTCAGTATTTTTACAATGGCTCATAAGCTATATATGTAGAAGTACAGCCAAATATCTGAGTATTATTGTGCCAGGAAAAGCTGCTATGTTAAAGCTGCTAAGCAAACTCACTACAGGATCATCCACCCATCCTAATACATACTCCCAAGAATTCAAAAACCATAAATCAAGTATCAGTAGCAACAACCTAAGCCATAATCTGTACCAACTCAATGCCTTGTCTTCAAACCCTGGAAACCCTCACACTTATCCATCCATTATAACCATCGTCCTCAGGAAAAATTCAACACCTCACAAACAAACTACAACCTACACCGTTGTTGGATCCGCACATTGGGGAAAAGTTGGCAAGAAAAAACAGATCAACTACAAAATCCAGATGTCAGACCTCTAGATTTGTCATAAAAGCAAACAATAATGGTACACAAATAAATAAATAAATAAATCGCAAGAGATCTGCACCAAAAAACAAGCCTAAGAAAACTAGGAGACCATCTGATGTACGCTGATGTCGGCCATGCATGTCTAATAAGCATGAAACGTATGCCCAACGTACGAAAGAGAAAGACAACGAGCATGAAGCCTTAGACATGAAGAGATAAAACACAGAAGGTAACCAATAAGAGCAAAACATGGTGGTAAACCTTAAAGGAAAGATGGGATGGATGGGATAGATTGGATGGATGGATGGGATGGATGGATGGTATTGGATGGATGGATGGTATTGGATGGATGAATGGATGGATTCCATCCTGACAGGATGGAGACAGTGTAATATTAGTGCTCCCAATGCTTACAGTTCTTACTTACGGCTTATGGTTGGGATGGATGGGATCGATTGGATGGATGAGATAGATTGGATGGATGAATGGATGGATGGATGAGATAGATTGGATGGATGAATGGATGGATGGATGGGATAGATTGGATGGATGAATGGATGGATGGATGGGATAGATTGGATGGATGGATGGTATAGGATGGATGGATAGATGGTATTGGATGGATGGTATAGGATGGATGGATAGATGGTATTGGATGGATGAATGAATGGATGGATGGTATTGGATGGTTGAATGGATGGATGGATGGTATTGGATGGTTGAATGGATGGATGGTATTGGATGGTTGAATGGATGGATGGTATTGGATGGATGGTATTGGATGGATGGTATTGGATGGATGGATGGTATTGGATGGATGAATGAATGGATGGATGGATGGATGGATGGATGGTATTGGATGGTTGAATGGATGGATGGTATTGGATGGTTGAATGGATGGATGGATGGTATTGGATGGTTGAATGAATGGATGGATGGTATTGGATGGTTGAATGGATGGATGGTATTGGATGGTTGGATGGATGGATGGTATTGGATGGTTGAATGGATGGATGGGATGGATGAATGGGAGGGAGGGATGGATGGGGTGGATGGATGGATAGAACAATTTTGAGTGTTGTGTCCAGTGTGCTGAAAAAAAATAAAATGAGAAATAATTTTTTATTATTTTCACCTTTCACAACTCGCAGCTCACACCAGAACCAACAGGCCAATACAAGCTACAGTGCTGCTTTACACTCACCTAACGTTTATTAGAGAAGCAAATACCCAATCACCCCCCCCCCCCAAAAAAAAGAGGAATGTGACACGTTCTAACAATGTGATCAAAAAATCAATCAGCACTTTATTTGTGTACCGCTGTTTAAAATAATTGGAGTACCAACCTGACAGGATGGAGACGGTGTAACATTAGTGCCCCCGATGCTTACAGTTCTTTCCTTTTGATTAAAGCCTTTTGAAAATGAATTGAAAATTCATTTAATAAAAAATTAAGTCTCCATGGTGATGTTTTCGTGGTTGAGGGAAAACAGTCATGGGGACGTTTGTTTGAAGCCACACTTGAAGAACAGCAGAACTCTAAATAATTCACATGGAGCTAATTGTCTGAGCTCCTTTGTTGTATTCTAATGAAAGAGAAAATGCTGTGCCTTGTAGCCTAAACCAGTTAAATGTAAATCTTATTAATTCGTAGGATTCATTCTTATTCATTGAGTTCTGCAAAATAAGTTGAACGTGTTATCGGTATATTTAAATGAAGCCATTTGGATGGTGGTGTTTTTTTTTGGCGGTAAATGGATCACTGTATTCCACAGGTTAAAATCTATATCGATAACGTTCCACACTCCTACCCCAGGCTTTTGTGTGCAGTTTCTCCTTTGTCGCAACACCGTGTTCAATAATGCATGGGGAGTTTTAGGCTATTATGTATAAAAAGGAGCCGTGAGGATTATCAAGACAGCGTCGTTTCCATGTGGAATGCATTAGGTGAAGCATGGTGAAGCTTTTGATGATGGGGCCCACAGCTACAGCTCAGATATGCACAGACAGGAGACGGCCGGGTGAAGCATACTCATGTTTTATACATCAAAGCATTAAATGGGATTAGATACAGGCCACCTAATGGAGCGATTTAGAAAGTCCAATTTTAAGAGCAGCTCCTTCATTATCAGCTTATTATCTCAGATTCATTGTAAAGTTGTTTTTTTTTTTAAACAAAATATTCATTAGTATCCTGGCACCTGGGCTGATATTTGTTCCTTCTTGCATTTTTATATTTTACATTTCCCTTTGTCTTTCTCTTGCTGTTTCCCAGCAGACCCTCCCTGTGGATCTCAGTAGCAGTGCTGTACGTAGCAGTGGCTCCAGCAGTAGCAGTTTCGGCAGCACCTCTGCCTTTGACCCGTGCTGTCCTGGCAATACCTCTCGGCCTCCTGCTTACGTTTCCCAGGCCACGCCGGGTCCCAGCCAGCCTAGCGTGGTGGACACTTTCAGCCCAGCCATGGTCGCCCAACCACAGCCGCAGTCACAGCTTTCATCCTGCAGGCACTACATGCATCCTTCCTGTAAGCACAAGTCTTCATCCATTCACTGGAATCCTTGTAGTCGAGCACCATCTTACTGTAGTGCATTTTATAATCATGATGCTTTGATACTGAGCCTTGTTATTCAAATGGAAATACTGAAATAATGAACCTGCACCAGAATGGACAGAACCAAGAAAATATTATCTCTAAAATTCTACAAATATCTAGCATGTACTTTAATGTTATAAAGCCATTGATGCCATTTTAAGTGAACATATTCTTGCAGATGCTGTACTAATCAGTGAGGAGTATTTTATGTGTATGGGCATTTCTGTGGGGGGTTGGGGGGACCAGGCTGAAATAGCTGAATTTTGCACTCCGGTGCTGATGGTAATTAGTCAAAGCACCTGGTGTTTAATGTGTTAATTGCTGCAGGTAGTATGTGGCCAGCAGTCAGCTTTAATTGCTGCTTCTCTTCAGAATAGAGGCGTGTAGAATGTGAATGAGTGCGCTGCCTCCCTGGTGGGCCTGTATTTAGAGGCATAATAGCTGCACATTACAGCACCTGCCTTCTCACTCGCTCTATACCTCTATCTCTGTTCCTCATTCTCCGTCTCACCGCCACCCCCATCCTCTCTATCGGTTAGATTCATTTCTGCTTTCATCTCTACAATCAGCAAGTTATTTCCTCTCATATTTGCTCATGCATTACCAACCCCTTTAGTGCTTAAAAGACCTTTTCTCTAGTTTATGTGTGATTACCAAGAAGAACTTTCAATATTTTCCTTTAATATATTTCCCAGACTTCTGACTGCTTAGGCCATATTTGTCTAGTAAGCCAAACATTCTGAACAATCTTCAAAATAATCCTTTAAAAGTCATATTGTGAATACCGTGTGTGTGTGTGTGTGTGTGTGTGTGTGTGTGTGTGTGTGTGTGTTTTACAGACGGTTCTCTGGCGCGCTCTTTGCACCACCAGTCCTCTTCGTCATGCCCCCACCCTCACAGTAACCCCCCTCCTCCTCCTCCTCCTCAGCCTCCCCCTCAAAGTGACTACGTCATCCCCCACCCTGTGCTCCCCTACCACACCCCATTACCCCCTCATGGCCCAGGCCACACTGTGCCTACTGCCCCTGCTCCCTCTCTTCCCCCACACCACCTCCCAGGCTCTTCTGCCCCCCTGCCACAGCACCTGGCCCCCGACCACCCTGCGCTGCAGCACCACCTTCAGAGGCTCCACCAGCATGACATTCTGCAGAGAATGGAGGTTCAGAGGCGGAGAATGATGCAGCACCCCACGTGAGTGACACTGGGCCTTTACATATAACAGTCTTTGTATACATTTCTGCTATGTAGGTTTCTATTATGTAATCGTTTCTTACCGTTAAGGCACATTAATTCCCAGAGCGTTTAAAGTCATTGATATTATTCGCTCATCTCATAGAACAGATGTTTCCTTTTTAGTCCATAGCAACTCTGAGGCATGCAACTGTTTCCTGTTCTGGGATTTTTTTTTAATTGCTCCGAGTGGGTGTATGTATATATTTAACTGGTGTGTGTGATTGAAGCATAAACGGCGTACAATTTACAGACACCCACATGGGTAAGAAAAAGGTTCTATAAAAATATGTATAGCGCTTATAGAAGGAAAAGAGTGTGCATTTGACAGTGTGTTTGCAGTGTGTACACAGCTCACGTGACATGTCCTCTGTGAATTGTACATAACAGTTTAACATTTGGCAAGTGTCGCAATTCCAAAGAGACATTTTAAAAAGTGATTTCCTTCTTGTCTGCAGCCGAGCACACGAAAGACCTCCCCCTCACCCTCACAGAATGCACCCTAACTATGGTCATGGACACCATATCCATGTCCCCCAGACCATGTCCTCACACCCACGCCAGACTGACCAGAGAACCACATGGTAAGATATAAGCCTGACATTTGCTGTGCTTTAATCTCTCTCTCTCTCTCTCTCTCTCTCTCTCTCTCTCTCAAAAAAAAACCAGAATTTGGGAAAACTACACCTAATTCCTTTAGAGCTGAATGTATAATCTTCTTGTCATCTATCTTCATCAGTGCTTTATCAGTTGACTTCACATGACTGTACAGTTCATTCTTCATGATTAGAGCACACTGATCATCCTCTGGAGATAAATATGCTCCGTTCTGGGGAACAAACCGTAAAACAACATTGTGACTTGTCCATGTGGATGACGGTGCTGTATGTCTGTGTGTTTCAGGGAGCTGGGCATCGAGGCTGGTGTGACCGTAGCTCCGTATCCTTCAGGACATTTGCACCCTCATCTGCCCCCCTACCATCCCCCACCCAGACTGCACCACTTCCCCATCCCACTGATGGTGAGTACCCCTTCCTCCCCCACTTCTAGCCATCATTATAAACATTAACACGCATTAACATAAGTAATGAAATGCATTACTGTAATGTGTGCAGATATCAAGTATATTAATCATGACAAGCCCCCCCCACTCCTTTTTACAGCATCTGTTGTTTCATTATTAAGCTTAGTGCATTGCCATTTATTATGGACACTGAGCAGACTGAGTTTTTAAAGATTATTTTAAGGTCAATAAGTGTCAAAAATGAAATCTGAGCTTTTTTAAATGAAACAACTGTCCACTGTACGTATTGTCCAGAAACTCATGATCAAAATGCTGACAGGTTTTTGGTCATTTAGGTTTTTCTGCTTTTCTGTGTCTTCCACAGCATGGCATGTCTGAGGTCACCTACCCTCACATTCGCTACATCTCATCTAGAATGACATTTGGCCGAACCTACGAGGTAAGAGCAGGAATTTTAGTTAGTATGATTTGTTTAATAATGAACTTCTGTGTATGCAGTCTTCATACACATAAAGTTCAATGCATTTGTCTGTATTTACAGCAAACTGTAATCTTTTTAGTACAGTTCTACCTTCTACCTGTTGCACCAAAAAGACGAAGTGATTCCAGTTTATGAACATTCTGACTGTTTGACGTGTATACACTGTGCAAAAGTCTTAGGCACCCTTTTGTTTTTAGGGAAAAATTTTGTTATTGTTGGATTTTTTTCTGCATTATTGAATCGGTGCAAAAAGATTTTATTTTTCCAAACGCTACTTTTCCAACAAATATTATTAAAAAATGTTTGTATGTCAGTAACGAAAGCAGTCACATCAGACAAAAAAACATAATGAAGATAATGCTGCTGGGTTTTGCATGCAAAAAAAGTAGCAAGTGTGACCATCGAAGTCTCCAGAAGATCTGTGGCAGTCTGCAAGACGCTCAGTAAAACGTACCGGCTGATTACTGTACAGTACGATGCAGAAGTCTTAATAAGGCACATGCAAAGATGAGCTGTAAAGCGAAAATAATGAAGATGTTTCTACATAAAAGAAAACACTATAAAGTGCAGTAAACAGTAATAAACTACAGGAAGTCCATATATGGTCTGCCTTTTTCTTAAACAGTGTTCCCAAGTGTTCACAATGTGTGCAGTTTTATTGTATAAGGAAATGAGCTTTTAAGTTTTACTGAGCATCTTAAAGAATCTGCCACAGCTCTTCTGGAGTCTTGGAAAAGTAACATTTGGAAATATGAAACCTTTTTGTGCTGACTCAATAATGCAGAACTAAACAAAAGTTGTACCTAAAAACAACAGGGTGCTTAAGACTTTTACAAAATACTCTATGCCTAGACAGCTGTTTGATGAAAAACTGTGACACTGCTAACCTCTTGGCATTAAAGAACCAAACTTCTGTTGACACTGTTTATTTAAAGTAAAAGAGTCTATGAATGCGATATTCTGCTGAACCATCCTGTAAAAGGCATCCACCCAGAGACCTTTTTTGCTACCAGCAAGATTTTAAATATTAGAGCAGCGCGTGCAGATAAATCTAAAATGAAAAATGAACGCTCGATAAGCCCGTGGACCTTTATTTACTTCCTTTATTTGTATTTCACAGGATCTGCTGCATTTAGAGGAGCGGCTGGGGACTGTGAATCGAGGAGCCTCTCAGGGAACTATAGAGAGGTGCACTTATCCGCACAAGTACAAGAAGGTGAGCGCTCGTTACGTAATTAAGTGATGACAAAGTGATGTCTTCTGTTTTGTCCTGCTGCATTGTTTGGTAAGATGGAACCTTAAACCTAAAAAATGTTCTTTTACAAACAAACTATTTTTATAACTATCTTTATTACTATCAGAGTAGTGGATGATCTTACAGCGGAGAATTAGAGAGCATACCTTGCTATAACATTTCCATAACTATAAGAATAACATAGCTCCTGTAAAAACCCTAACAATTCAGAGCTTTACTGCAATTTCCCTCAGGATCAATAAAGATCCTGTCCATGTGTTACATTATACTAAAACACTTTACTGTACTGGTCTGAAGACCAGCTAGAGGGCAAAAAAGTCGCTCGTAGAACAGAGAATATGGCTGTGTACCTGAAGACTTCCAGCGATGCCCAGCCTAACCTCTACTGAGTTTTGCATACAGTCTAGGGATAAAATGAATAGAAATTAAAAGGTACATCTGGATTTTATGTCCAATTGCAAAAAAAAGTGCTTTAGTAGTAAAATTGAATTAAATTGAATTTGCCAAATATCTGCATTTTTGTTATATCGTATTTTTACGGTCCAGACTTCTGATCATAATCTGAGATA
>JAOVVG010000037.1:10434670-10456366 GCA_028566375.1 Leptodoras nelsoni | reverse complement strand
GTGTGTGTGTGTGGACATGAGATTAGATATAAAGATCGAATTTATCTGCCTTCTGGACTGATTGCCTGTTTAGATTGAGCCTTACATACCACAGACGTGCAGTGTTGAAATTCTAGCTTATATTCCCTGCTGTATTTAGGAGTCTCTGCGGTTCTGTGTGTATGAACTCCCTCAGAGGTGCAGATAGAGAGATAGATGTGCAGAAAGAGAAAGAGCACAGGAGAGCAGCTCTGCTGAAGGTGCACTCTGTTTGTGCTCTGGCCCGCTGGTCTGATAGCAGCTCAGAGGAAGCCATAAATTAACCTCCTCGGAAAGGGGAATTATTGATGTTTTCTCTGTTTGCGGCTCTCAAATGCTAAGAAAGGCGGGAAAGGGACGGAAGGAGAGGTACACGAATTTAGGATAATTGATTGAGGACCTTTCCATGGAAGAGAGACTGGGAGGAATCTCTGCTAATTTTACCTCCCATGATGATGATGATGATGATGATGATGATGAAGATGTACTCACACTATTCTGGGACTGAAGTTGACATCTTAAGAGAGTAAATCTTAACCCTCAAGGGGTGGGCTGGGGGATGGGTTGGTATCAAGAGTTCACTCAGGCAGTCAGATAGAAGCAGAGACTTAGTCTTACACAATTATTTGTTCATTATTAGAATATTATTGCTATGGACAAATATTAAATGAGATTTCACTATTGTTTAAAAATACATATCATAGGAGAATAAAGTTCTAAATGACCAAATTATCAATCCATGACATTATTCTGAAAGATAAGTAATATTGGACACTAATATATATATATATATAATAATAATATTATAAATAAAAATAATTAAATGAATTGAAAACATTTTTTGATTAAAAAATTTAGTCATTATTATTACACCCCCCTCCTTTCACTCTCTCTCTTTCTCTGTCTGTCTCATCTTAGCACATTAGTTCATTTCAGAGCCAAAATGTACTTCAACCATCAAAACACACAAACAGTAAATCTTTTATCAGTAAATCAGTGTACGAGTGTACGAGGACAGGGAAATGTCGTGTTGTCACATGCACATGTCTACACGTTTTCTTTTCTTTTTCTTTATAGACTGCATGAAATGTGGAGCAAAATAATTTAAAAATGCATTTACACTTTGGTCCAAATAGAGCTCAGAAGTAAACTCGGTAATGTTTGTTAGAAATTATAAAAAAAAGTACAATTACCCATATAATTATAGGATAAACAGCTGCGTTGCCTTTGGACCCATATATAAAGCAAGTTAACCTTTGTGCAAATTTTAAATGCAGTAATATAATTCAGCATGTGAGTATTTCACTTTGGCATCCTCTGAGTTAATATTTTACATCGTGCAACACTATAGTGACTGATAAGGAGGCCTACAATGTTGAAGTATACGTTAATCACTCATGCAGATGAGGAATTCATGCAGGAGCAGAGAGAAGTGGCTTAATATTAAACGTATCAGTTTGAGTGTATTTAGACTGACTGAAGCAGGGCTCACTGTGGCTTTGCAGAGCATGCGATATCTGGCCCAGTGAGTCCTTCTATATATTGTGTTACACATCTTGATTGCATGAAGCGCTCAGTTGCTCATTAACGTCATTTTTTCGCTCTGTGTTAGCCGCTTATAAAATGCTGCAGCCTTCTTGCATTCACGCTTGAATTTCTTGCCCTCTGTGTCAGCAGTTAAGGGTTTAAGCGTCCGGCCGGAGTGAGAGCTTTTGTAAACTAATCTGGGGGACAGCTTGTGTGAATGAGGTAGGCTCCATCAATCCGTCAGTGGGTGAGCTAGAGCAGCTGGGGGTGTTTGGGGCTCCCCTGCTCTGGGTGCTGTCCAGCAGGCTGTAATATATGGCTGTGTCTGACTGGGAGGGTCAGTGGCCCTGGCTCGCGAGAGCCTGCCCCCCACTTCTGGAGTTTTTCACTTCAAAACGTACCATCTCTCCCTGAGATCCACATCAAACAGCGCCCAAGGTAGAGGGTACACGCCGAGGCCGCTGATTTATTATAAGCAGCGCAGTAAGGACTCTCCCTATTGGTCTCTTGGGTTCCCTCTCATCTCTCCCTCTTGCTTAATCTCTTCTTTCTTACTTCTCCCTTTTATTGTTTTTGGCCTTTTCTTTATTTCTCACTCTCTCTGTGGGTAAACATGCCCTGAAAAGGTCTATTTGTCCTTGTCTCATCATGTTGTTTACCCTCATCTCTCCATGCCTAATTTTACAAAAATCACAAACTTCAGAGAGTCTAGCTAATTAATGCGTAAAGGGCGATCTGCGGGCATATTATTTTTGCACTGGAATGATTAAGTGGATCGCAGACGTTATTTATTTGTCTCTTCCATGTGCTTTTTGATACTGGGGTCATATCACAAAAGTTACATTTCCACAGAGGAGGAGCTCTCCTAAATTGTTATATTATGTAAATCATTTGTATTCTCACCACAATGCGAAGTGTTATTTCTCTAAAATAAAAGAAGTGGGTATGTCATTTCAGGATGTGGCAAAATACAGTTCTTTAATGTTTTTTTTTTTTAAGCGTAATAGAAATAGTGTAATAGAATAGAGAAAAAAAGCCTGTAGTAATATTCACCACCTCATTAATTCCTGGTTCTTTCCTGGATCTGCAGCCAGGAACAGAAATCAGCCTCGAACTCTCCAGTGGAAATGCACCCAAATGCATACGAGCCTAAGGACAGCTTAGAGCCTTATTGCTGAAATGAAGCTGCACCATGTCACACCACAGAGAGAGGGGGAGAAAGTGAGAT
Source organism: Leptodoras nelsoni (assembly GCA_028566375.1). Taxonomy (NCBI): domain Eukaryota; kingdom Metazoa; phylum Chordata; class Actinopteri; order Siluriformes; family Doradidae; genus Leptodoras; species Leptodoras nelsoni. Next base: position 10,453,593 of record JAOVVG010000037.1, on the reverse strand, counting down.
TCGAGTGAGATAATGTGTGTTTGTGTCAGACAGGGAAAGAAAAATGAAGTGCAAGCTTTGTGAAAGCGTGTGTTTTAATTTTTCATGCCGCTCCTTTGTCTGTAATGCTAACAATTACCAGTGTCTTGAAATGTGTCCAGTAACACAGAAAAAGGAGAAAGCTGCTTGATTGGAAAGGATATGAAACTTCCTGTGTGGACTGAGCCCACAGCTGCAGGTGCCCTCCTAGGATCCAACTGCCTCTGGCCTGTTGCATATAACCTCACATATAAATTTCATTTTTTTATTTTTCACTTGTCTCTACTAAAAAAAAAAAGCCCAGAAATAAATGCCATTAAATATTCCTCATCTGTTTTAGCTGAGAACGTGCTGGGGGCCAAACAGATGTTGCACTGGCCCCATCGTGAGCTTTGGCATCCTCTGCCCCCGCGGTCCAGCTGAGCCTCGAGAGAGCGCGAGCGGATCAGCGTTACTGTGGCCGCTAGGGTCTCAACTTTCTCCTTCCTCACCGGCTGCAGGGTCCAGAGGAACTCCCTCTTCCTGTGTGAAGTAATAGGCTCGATCAGAACCCCAGCGTTAAGTAGAAGCAGAGTGTTGTACACATCGCGTGCTGTAACTCCCACTCCCAAAATCTGTTTATAATAGGTGCATCTCATCACTGTGTTAGTGCTGCAAACAAGGACTGTCAGGAGCCAGAGATTGGCAGTCTTAAGAGAAAAGCGCAGAGCTTTCTAAATGCTTGCAGCTGGTCTGTAACATGTGCATGCAGACCCAGTGTGTCCTCACTGTCCACTTTTCCCATCAGGCCAAGCTAACTTGTTAGATGGTGACACAACACAACACAACAGTGTCCCCGTTTGTACATCTGGCCATGCATACTAAATGATGAGAAAACTGCCTTGCAATAAATTATTTTATCTAAACTATTTCAGATAGTTCTTTTTCTTACTATTCTCTCATTGCTCTGCTGCCTAAACACAAAAGTTGCAGATCTTAGTCTACCAATAATGTCTTCACTATTCATCCCTGAGAATAGTGTTTTGATCTCCCATGTCGCCTCTCTGACGTCTCTGGGAACACTGCAAAGAAAAGTAAAACGTTGATCGATCTGAAATTTTGCACCTTTGCACTTGCGCTCTAAGCCTTTTCTTTTTTGCCGAAGCAAAAGTGCAGTTTAGCGAAACCTCGAGTGTTGATTTACGGTGCAGCCCTGTCGCCCTTAATCAACTCTCTCAATAGGACGAGACAAAAGTGGGAGCGCCCCCTGAGCTCAGGGAAGTCTGGGCCAAATGGCCTCCGACGCTTGCGCTTTTCTAGCCGTGATTTAGATGGCGGCTCGGCCCTCTGTGCTGGTCGGAGGTGCCGTTAGCGTGGGGCTATGTCGTGCATTCTTCCCCTCTCGCCTGATTTAGGGCGTTCCAAAAGAGCGACCCCTATAAATTTAAAAACTAATTCTGGGCTCCATAGGGCTTTCTGTTTTTGTAACGCACAACGAGGCCACTGACACTTTTATGAAGTGCTCTTAATGAGCACCCGATTAAAGGTGATGTAAGGCGAGTGAGAGAGAGGTTGGATCTGTGTGCTGTCAGAGCTGAAGAGGGAGTTTAATGCAGATTCATTGAAAGGGAATCGCAGAGTGGTACAGGCTGATACTGAAAACTTACAACATCTGCGAGTCAGTTATTCATGCCCAAGGTTTCTTCCTTGAAGTCAGGCCAACTTTTGGGGCGAAAAAGCTAAAAAATTAAAAAATGGAGAGACACTGAAAGCCTTGAAGCTGTTCCAAATGAACATTTTATACGTCCTAGAACATAAACACTGCATACGATTTACTGCCAATTAACTTGTACTTAAGCCTGAAAGTTTATGCTGGTAAACACAGCGCAGGGCTCACAAAGCCTAAAGCAGCAGGACACTTGAACTTGGCACCAGGATTTGTTTGAACCAAAGATCTTCCTCTGCCTGAGTGTGAGTAAATGTATATGTTTGCAACTCGGAGCCAGAACGTGTTTTTATAACACCTCATCCGTCAGAGCAGCTGCCGGCAACTAAAAACAATTTCCAAGCAATCCCAGTTTGCACAAGCCGAGCGTGCCGATTGGCTGCCGGAGCGCCGGCGTAATCCGTTTACACGCTGCAGGGCTCGGATTAAATATTTGGCCCTGCTATCAAATCAGATCACACCTGACATGTCTGGCACAGAACCAGACCTACACGGGGTTTCGTTGGTGCAGAACACAACTTCACATCTTCCACTTGGTGCTACAGAGACGTATTTTGGTTTGGCCATTGATCGAGCTTGAAAAATGCCGGATTTGGAATCCGAGGCGGTTGTTTAACGGACCACTTCCTTTAACACATCGCAGAGCCAGAGTGCCGCACGTGTTTTATGATCTCGTAAACGAGCAGCAATGTTGTGAAATCTGTGTGTGTGTGTGTGTGTGTGTGTCTGTGTGTTTGAGAGCACTTGAGTGTCTGTGTGAATATGTACTGTATATGTGTGAAACTGAGTGTCTGTTTGAGAAAGTGAGGGTGTGTGTGCTCTTCTGTGTGTCAGACAGAGAGTATATTGTATGTAAGTAAAAGTGTGTGTAGTATCCATACTGTGTGTGTGTGTGTGTGTGTGTGTAATAGGGATTTATTTCCTCCTGCTCCCCCGCTACTCTCTGTCCGGTGGCTGCATCACTCCCCAGAGACAAATCCTGCAAACAGTCCTGCAGATTCCCAGAGATTCTTCCTTCCAACACACACACACACACACACACACACACACACACGCACACGCACACGCACACACACCCGTCTGACTATCCTTTTCAGGATCTCCTATTGACATAATTATTAATATATTATTATATAATACACCTAAACCTAACCCTTACTTCAATCTCAGTAAGCCGTGAGACTGGAGTGGTTTTCATATAAAATCTGCATTTTTGGTTTCATTGTGTCATGGGGACTCGCCACATGTGCCATATGTGCCCACAAGACAAAAGATAAAAGGATAATAATGTTTTTTAAGAGTGTAACTAGACACACTGCATAGTGGTAAATAATACCGTATGACCACCACATAAAGTGAGAGAAAGAGCAAGGATGAACTGAAATAAGCATACCAAATGTCAAAATTGTTGCTTAAGCAGGTCTTGAGATAATGAAATGTGTCAGTTGCAGCGCCCCACTGGAGGAAATTGCATGAAATGTAGTGTGCGTCTAAAGAACGTAGTAGTGATGCAGGGTGTGAAATTCTGTTAGATTTTTGATCTTTTACATCAGAAGATATTGGCCAGTGAAATCCTAGAGTTTTGAACATTTGAACATTATTCAGTAGGTGATGCGACTTCCCAACTCTAATTTTAGGCAAATCATTTTGGAGCTATTGCTTCAGTGGTAGAAGCAAAGTTTAGATTTTCATATACGAGCATTTCAAGGGTGTTCCGTGACCACAATAACTCCAGCAAAACCTCAAACTTATAACAGCAGCACCGGCTGTAAAAAGACTCTGGGTGAACGTGAGCAGCGTCGGCCTGGCAAGAATTGTTTCACATGATAGCCGTGAAACGCTGCCTCGAGTAACATTGGAATTCAATGCTGGGGCCTCAACGAACATCAGCGTGAGGACTGTGCAACGTTCCCTCCAAGATCCTGTGGGGAAACTACAAAGTGTTAACTGGAATACCAGTTTATTGTTAATACATTTTAATATTCGCATACACATGTTATCATTCTTTCTTTTTAAACAAACTTCAATGAATACAAGTTCTTGTGTGTGTGTGTGTTCTTGTGTGTGTGTGTGTGTGTGTGTGTGGCTAAAAAGCCATGAAGAGTAATCTCCCCTCTCCTCTGACCCCACTGCTGTAAACACTGAGCTCACTGTCTCTGTATTCTTCCTTTGCAGATTTTCATCAATAACGAATGGCACGATTCGGTGAGCGGGAAAACGTTCTCCACATACAACCCTTCCACCGGGGAGAAGATCTGTGACATACAAGAGGCTGACAAGGTAAAATTCAACTCTCTCATTCTGTAAAATCTAAAAAACAAAGCAACTCCTAGTGTTTCTTTCTTGATTAGGCCACTAATGATTCATTAGACACACTGTATATGTAGGATCATAGGCATTGAGTTTTATCAGAGTACCCAAGCTGTTAGAAATCCTAAAAAAACCCTTTCAGCCTCATTAAGACCTCAAAACTCGTAAGCTTTAGACGCAACTGCTCGTTCGCTCAAAGCTGGTGCTCATAAATCAGAGGTTTTATTAATAGAAAAGCAATTTTCCACTGCTCCTTTACAAGAAAAGACAAGGTTTATTAAGGACAGGGTTTAGCTGCGAATGCTGACGACGGATGATTGGACGGGGGTAGTAGTAGTGTAGGGCTAATTCTAGAAGTCTGACAGTCTGCATTTATCCTGTATGTTTTACCCTTTTATCCAAAACCTCATGTCATGAAGTTAACATAGTAAATAAGTAAGTAAACTTTATTTATATCGGATGTTGCTAAGACAAAGCTACAAAGTGATTCAGAATAAAATAACTTTAAATATAGAAATTGATTAACAGAATAAAATATTAATAAAAGTAAAAGACATGCACACTGCCTTTGAAAAGGTTAGAGAATAAAAGTTAGATGGAAGTTCAGGTGTTTCTTCAAAGAGAGCGTCTGATCTTGAGGGGAAGACTATTTATTAGTGGATCTAGTACGCCTAGTTTTTGTTAAGAGCCGAGCAGCTGCATTTTGTACCAACTGGAGTCTTGCTGTAGCTACTTGACTAAGGCGAGTATATAAAGCGATACAAGAGTCCAATTTCCAAAATGTAGTCAATTCTTGAACCATGTGGTCAGGTGAAAAAAGGTTCTCTCTATAGGGTTCCTCCTTAACAGCTTAACCTTAGATCCTTCTGATCCAGATAGTAAATCTGGATCAGATAGTAATTTGAGATAGAAAGAGGCCCCATGTGTGCTGGGAAAATCAGTGCATCTCAATGTCAGATGTTCCCCACAGTGATAAGCCGTGATTAAGACATACCAACCTGTCAAAGTTCCTTCTGTCTGTCACTAGACACTTCAGTTCCTGGCAATGCTCCTACAAGTGCCAATAAATTCCTTTTGTTGTTTTCTGCGTTTTTCTAAATCAGTGATCAGGGCCGAAAGATCCAGTGGAATCTAGATGGAACCTGAGCTAAATACGTAAAGATAGAACGCATTTAACAGACTGAGCTTTCCTAGTTAAAATGATGTCTGTAGTTTCACACGAAACAAACCGCATGTCTGTCACACAAAGATCCGAGCAGCAGCGATGCTATAAAGTCCAACAGGATTTTCACCTGCCAGCGTAATGGCCTGCTGATGGGAATCAGTAATTTAGTAGTTAAGTAGTAATATGAGACTGTGTGTATATTCATACACGTCGGTTTTTCTTCTAACCTGCGCCAGCCAAAGGTTTGGCACCGCTGTGTTGTGTCGAACAGGGTCTTCATGTGAGGTTTTCTTACACGAGACAAGCCAGCTTTCACTCAGTGTATGAACGAGGGTCCAGAATCCGATAGGAAAGCTCACATTTAGCCTGACGCAGTTGAGTAACCCAGGCGTGAAGGAAAACAGAGCGGATGAAAGAAGAGCCGCAAGTCTACAGAACGCACAACTGCTAGAGCTATTGAGGCTCATCCGGAATCAGTGGGTTTCATTTGTCCCAGATGTGCATATACAGTACACCTGTTTATGGGACGAAGCTATACTGCATTGTTAAAGTGCCTCTCTGGTCCCATTAGTTCTTTCCTTCTCTCCATAGCATTTTCTGTTTACTCTTTCTGTCTCAGGCGGATGTGGATAAAGCAGTCCAGGCCGCTCGGTTGGCCTTCTCTCTGGGATCAGTATGGAGGAGGATGGACTCGTGTGACAGAGGGAGGCTGCTTTCTAAGCTGGCTGATCTGGTGGAGCGTGACCGTGCCTACCTCGCTGTAAGTCTGCACCTATGGCCCGTACACACACACACACACACACACACACACACACACACACATACACACAAACACAAGCATGCATTTGCAAGACCATACATGGCATCCAAGACCAGTAGTAGGAAATCAAGACAACATGTGGCATAATCATCTAAACATTGGAAGTTCAGAAGCGCTCAGGTCACTAGTGTTACAGAGTGAGACATTTGTGATGCTGTTGGTTAACTGATAATACAACAGCCAATGAACGTGGAAAATGGCAGAGATGGAGAACACGATTATTCCCAACGAGTCAAAAACAAATCTGGACAGTCTTATAAACGAATGTCCAAAAACCCCAAAAGATATTTGTTTTTTAGTCATGGGGTTAGGTTTATGATGCTTTGTCTTTAACCCAGCTTAAGTTCATTAAATAGTAGTAATTAGTAGGAACTTTGCCATACAGTCTCCCAGTTTCTAGTCTAATAGTCAAGTGTAGCTGACAAAAGAACTGTTTGGAAACTCTCTCAAATGCTACAGTATACAGTATCCTGAAACAGTATACTGTTTCACAGCTAGACATGGACCTGATGGGGGGCAAAGGACATTGCCTTAGCAGTGTCATACATTTTCCATGATTTGTGATTTAAGAATGTGTAATATACATACTGCAATGTACTGTAATATGCACAAGCTTGTTTGTACAGTGAAACGCTTAGTTTGCATGTTCTCATGGAAGCTGCAATGGATTTCAAATAAAAGACAATTAACCGTTCTGTTGTACTGAATATCAGCACGGCTGTGATTATCTACAGCATGTAGCCTTCAGTACAACAGCTGGACCGCTAGTGTGATGTTGCTTTTATATTACAATTCTACAAGCACCATTTATTTATTGCTATCAGCAATAAGTGACAAAAAGATTACAATTTGGTTGGTTATTTAATCATTTATTTGGCTTCACCAACAAAAATACTTATGCAGCTGGACTGGGACTGGACTGTTGCCAAGCAACACAATCATTTTCCTCCACACTAGCTTGCTACTATGAGTAAATAAGTCAAATGTTATTTGGTGTTTGTTAATGTAGACTAATTAACGGTTAACAGAACGCACCTGTAAAGGAGTTATGTGTGCATAATTAAAGTGCCAGTGCTGTTATACTCTAATATCAGCACTCAATGGATGCCTCTTGTCCAATCAAATTACTCAGTGAGATCTAACTGTTATATAAGTAAGAACATTAAAAAATGACAATGTTAGAAAGTTATAGTAGTCACAGATGTCTGTAGATTTTTGATTGATCTGAATTTAGTGCCCCAATAAAATAAAATAAAATAATATAAAATAAAATAAAATAAAAAGACACTGACCAGCTAGTCAGAAAAGACTATGCACGGTGCCTATGACGTAAGAGTTGTAACCAGCCTGTCTGTGCTAACTGGGCTAACCAGATCTCTAGAGTCAGCAGGCCGAGTGAAGAAATAGACAAAGACCCTCACAACAATAAGCAAGTGTCTAATGAGAGCCTGTCTGTCGGGCGCACCCGCCTGAGGAGACATGGCAGGGGCTTCGAAGCTTGATGTTTGCCTAACAATTTCAGTTTGTTCTGAAAACGTCTGGTCGGTGGCACCAGCAAGGTGGGACGCATGACCTTTGGGTGCTAATGATCATACCACCTAGAACTCTGAACTTTAAAAGAGAGGCATTGTGCCATGGCAACTAGCACATGATATGATCTTTTAAGCCTCAGGAGACGAACGTGTTTACAATGACAGATTAAAACACTAATGTGGCTTAGTATACTCAAACTCACTACAGTCATCTTGAATAAATCTCTTTCAGCCTGCGCTCGAATCTTTGCCTTAAATGGACTCAACCGATGTGATTTTCACTCCGAGTGAGTATCAGCGTGAATCACTGTGGTGGAGAAATGTAACAGTCCATGTGGTCTTGATTGTGCTTTATATCAAATTAATCCCTGTCTGATAAGAAATCACAGCTTCCTGACAACGAGATAACAAAGCCGTGGCAGAGGTGCAGGCTATATAAGTATTGCATTCCCCCCTAGGAGCAGGGATAAAGTGTGCACTTTTGCTTGCATAAGTTTTAAGTGCGGCGTGGGGGGAATCGGGTTTAATCCCTGTGTGCAATTTTTCATCACACTCCTCCTCCCTCGTTTCATTTCCTCATCTGTCCTTCCCCCCCCCCAGACCCTGGAGTCTTTGGACAGCGGCAAGCCTTTCCTCTCCTCCTTCTTTGTGGACCTTCAGGGAACAATAAAGACGCTGCGATATTTTGCTGGATGGGCTGACAAGATCCACGGCTCCTCCATTCCAACCGGTAAGGCAACACTTGTTCTGTCCCAAACGCCTCAGTGCTGTGTAACCCACACCGTGAGTCACAGCTCCAGGCGTACAGCAGACGCCACCTGGAGACGCCGAGCAGTTTAATATCACATCAAATGCACATTGTGTTAGAACCCAGCCGAGAGGCGGGCCCTTAATCTGTCACTCAAACTATCTCCCTTTATCACTTTCTCGCTCTTACTTTCTGCATTTGTCATACTGTCATTCAAATTCTCTCATTCTCCTACTGAAAATCTCAGTCTGTCTCACTCTCTCATTCACATTCTCTCACTGAAAGTCTCAAACCTTCACTCAGACGTTCTCCTTGTATCAAAGTCTCACTCAAATTCTGTCACTCTGTTCAGAATTAAATTGCCTGTCTCAGTTTACCATTCAAACTTTCTCACTATTATACTGCAGAGTTTTCTCATGTCTAATTATACTCAGCAAGGTGTTCACATGGTCTCCCCTTATCTGTGTCCCACCGTCCAAAGACATGTAAGTCAGGTAATGAAATGGTAATGAAAGTGCCCCTAGGTGTGAATGTGTTAGTTTTGTGTCTGCCCTGCGCCAGACTGGCAACCTATCCCCGATGTTTTCTTACCTTTTGCCCAGTGAGTGCTGGGATAGGCTCCAGCACCCCCCGTGACCCAGTAGTAGGATCAGTAGTGGGATCAACGGTCATGATTATCTCTCAGTCTGACTCAACTTTAACCGTCATTCAAACAACCCCACTCTGACTAGTCAGTTAGTCAGCTAGGTGTGAATGTGTTAGTTTTGTGTCTGTCCTGCGCCAGACTAGCAACCTATCCCGGATGTTTCCTTACCTTTTGCCCAGTGAGTGCTGGGATAGGCTCCAGCACCCCCCGTGACCCAGTAGTAAGATCAGTAGTGGGATCAACGGTCATGATTATCATAACTCATCTTTTACCATCATTCAAACAACCCCACTCTGACTAGTCAGCTAAACGTCAGCCGATAGCAAAATTCTGTGCTAGATTTGTGTTCTCTGTTGTAGTCGAGTGTGCCATGTTGAACTGGAAGTGTCACAGGAGCGAAAACGGCTGGTGCAGCGTGTTTTCTCTTAGGACTGTGGGGTTATGGAGGTGTTCAGAGGGTAAACACTCAGGCTCCCTTGGCAGTTATAAATCTGCACACTAATGGCTGCCCTCCTACTGAGCAGCGCCACCACTGGATCACGGTGACAGCTCCGGGGCTGGGAGGGCATGGGGGGTTATGGCAGGGCTGTTCTGGCTAATTTAGCTGTTTGAAAGAGACACAGCAGGGGGCATGGAGACTACTGGACAACAGTGGATTAACAACTTTGATATCAGAGTGCAACCATTAGTGTGTGTGGAGCTGTCTTACCGGGTCCTTCAGCACAAGCACGCACGCACACTGTGACACTAAAGCTTTTCATGTGTCGGATTAGATATTTATGCACTATCCTTAACTGTCTAGTGTGAAAATAGCAATCAGTGCTGTTTCCTAGTGTAGGATGGGACCTTCTTTCCATGTCGGGAACTGTCTAGCGAGTGTGCAGGTGTGTGTCATTGAAAAAAACTGATTGTTAAGTTCTGTGCTACTGTTTAAAGTACGTGCACAGAGGATTGTGAGCTGTGTGTATAGGTGCTTCAAAAGGATGCACTTTTGGCATTCTTGAACATTTTCTGAACAAAGGACAAAAGGTCAAATTCAAAGGATCCTAGACATCGTGATTCGATCCTAGAAATGCAGCCGGATCCTTCCTTGACATTGAGAAAGACTTTGGTATAAACTGTCCCATCATTCCCTGCAGAATGGAAGGGCTTATAAAAGTAACAGACGTCTGAAACCTGTAGATGTGTGCTTTATCTCTAACACTGACACAGTCACATTCTCTCAGCAATATTGCCTCAATCAGTCTCACTTTCTCACATATCCTGTCTCACTGTCACTCAATTTGTTTCTTTCACTCTCTGTTTCTATAATCATGTCTCTCTTTCACTCCTACAGTCTCAATCTGCCACTTAAACTGTCTTACTCCTTAACTCGGTATGACTCAATCTGTTACTGAAACAGCCCTAATTTGTGGCACAAAAACGTTCTCGCTTTCCAGGTCTGTCATTCTGTCTCACTCTGTCCTCAAACTTTCCACTCCGACTCACTCCGTTCTCAAACATTCCTACTTTAACATCGTCTCTCACTCTCAAATTATCTTAATCTAAAACCTTCTAATGTAAACTGCCTCTGAGTCAGACAAGCACAAGGCAGCTCCAACAGGTTTAATGTCTCACTTTTATGTTTAAACTGTCTCTAAATCATCACCACCACTTTCTGATCAGCCAACATATAATGGCAGCGATTCTCGTTACAGTCCGATTTTCTGCAAAGGAAAGCCGAAGCGGAGAGGACAGGGGCACACCGCTGTGCCTTTGTTGTGTTGTTAAACCAAACTTGCATAGCGGGAACTCACCACATTTCACTTTATTTCATCTCCAATCTAATCCGTAATAGAATTACAGGACAAACAAACAGCATGTGTGTCTTTGGCGCACTCTTATCTGGCCACCAGGGGAGATGAATCATTGGCTCGTCTCTACTCCAGATGCCTCATGCTAGCAGATTCCTCCAGTCAAGGCTGCAGAGCTCAGACGTGTTCACACGGCCTTACCGATCGAGCCTGGTGTCTTATATATACAGTGTGATGATTTATTCCTGTTTTCTGTAACTCTCATAATTGAGAGTTGAGCCTGGTTCCTGACCACTGTGCACATTCCTCTTCTCTCAGCTCACACAGAGTACAGCTCTTAACCAATATCATTTGTTCTTCTTCATCTTTATCCGTTTGCTCATCCCATTATAAAAGCATGTTTATTTTATCCTCATTAAAGGACGGATAATGTCCCGGTATTAGTTTTGGTTCTGTGCCAAAATCCCATGTCTAAGAGTGCTTGTACTTTGGGCTCTTACAGATGGAGGGTATTTATCATTCACCAGACACGAACCAGTCGGAGTGTGTGGACAAATCATCCCAGTGAGTATTGGTTTATTTTTTCCCAAAGAGGGTAAACTCTCTTGTGTCGTTTGAGCACAACCAGCTTTCTGTGTTGTTTATTGAACCTCAGTAAGTTTTTTTTTTAATCATTTTATTTTTGCACTCAATACACAGATGGAAATCATGAAACAAGGTGTAATGTTAATCCAAGTACTTCTGTGTTGAAGTAACCAGTCGCATTATTGGACGATGCAATAACGTCACGGTGGCTTTTACTCTTCCAGTTCATCCAGTTCTTGTTTTTTAAGATACAGTGGAAAAATCATTCAACAAGGATAGAGGATAGAAAAAGAGATAATGGGTTGAAGGGGAGGGGGTTAGATCTTTTGACATACATCCTGTAGTATGTTAAAGAGGAAAAATATGACATTTAATGCTTTCCCAAGCAGGGAGTAACTCTCCTTTTTCAATACGTGAACAGCCAAAGACATCTGAGTGAGTCAGCAGCTTTCAGTGCGACTGAGTGAGCCGTGTGAAAGAGGGATGTTCGCTCAAACAAAGATAATACTGGTCTGAGTTTCTGTGTGATCTGTTTACGTAGTGGAACTTCCCGTTGATGATGACGGCATGGAAGCTGGGGCCAGCGCTTTGCTGCGGGAACACAGTGGTCCTGAAGCCGGCCGAGCAGACCCCCCTCACCTGCCTCTACATGGCCGCGCTGATCAAAGAGGTACGGCAAATGTTCTCCAGTGCGAACCTGCAATAACTCACTGATCAAAGAGGTCCATCACTACTGACACTACACAATAACAATGTCCACAGTAACACGGAAAGGCACATAGCACAGGAACACATAGCGTTCTGATCAAAGAGGAACAACACAGTGACATTATGACATAGCAGTGAAGGGCTGACTCATGAGCAAAATTACAGGATAATTATAGCGCAGCGGTTAAACAGCCAGACTCCCCAGAAACAATATAGTCGCATTAAATACGCTTTCTATTTTGGCCCAGAATACAGTAGTGAAACTAGCGTAAACTAAACCTAAATTCTCAAATCTGTGATATTATCTAAATGTTCCAGTTAAAGAGAATGATTACTTGTTTTTTATAATGTCTGACTAGTCAGTAGCACAGACCACTTTACGGAAAGGGGGGAAAAGAAATAGAAAACAGACATAATACCTAAACTACAAATAGCATCAATGATAAATTATAAATTAAAGCAAACTAACAGACAAAAACAAAACAGAGATAGACTGATGTAAAAATGAGTGTTAGAAAACTGCATCAGTAAATTGTTCTTCATATCATGGAACAAAGAATACATGTTTTAAGCGCATCAACTGGGATCAAATATATGACCTCTGAAATCAGGCTTAAGTGCTCTGCTGGTCTGGATATGTCATCCCATAAGAGCACGAATCCTTCCTCCACCTCCTCCACCTCAACGGAGTTGTTAATATTCCTCATCCTCTGTCTTCCTGTGGAACAGTGAAACTTGTCCTGTCTCTTTCTTTTTGATGTTTTGTCCATGCACTCGTTTCCCTGGGCTGGAATGACAGCGAGATGGGTGTGGATCCCTCCACCCCCAAAGGCCTGTGGTGATCTTGGCTCGTCCTGCTCTCTTTCTCTTACTTTCTCCCTCTAAAGATTGTTTCCTCTCTTTCTGTTTTTACAGGCCGGTTTTCCACCAGGGGTGGTCAATATTTTGCCAGGCTTCGGGCCAACAGCAGGAGCCGGCATTGCCTCACATATGGGCATAGACAAAGTGGCTTTCACTGGGTCAACAGAGGTAGGTTTTCCCATACAGGTACCCAAAGTTTGAAATTGCTATTTTGTTGACAGCGAGGTGGTTGCTAGTATGCTAGCTAACGTAATAACAGTAATAAGTCAAAGATACAACCTCCAGAATGTAATGGACTGTTGTGTAACCTTCACTAGGAAAAATGTATGCTTCAATCCGTTCTTTCCAAATTTCTCAAAGAGCACAAAGTGTGAAATCGTTGAAATGCTGATATCAGTAAATTCCATTGAAAAGAATGTTGTGTTGTGAAATTATGCTGACAGACAGCTAGTACGATTGGGCAGTGAGATGGAGTGAATGAGTGAGTGTTGGATCATGAGGCCGGGGCGTTGCTGGTGTTGCATGATGATGCTTCATTTTAAATGGAAACTTCAAGGGAGGTGTGGGTTTTCTACTGTGCAGTAGTCATGTAAAGTTTATGTACCATAGCAAAAGGTCACACAGCCACACACACACCTTTTAGCCCCAAACTTATAGGAAGATAAAACACAACAACATTTCTAGTTAAACCCGTTGAACAGATACAATATATGTAAAGTAAGTGCCAGCTGATAGAGGTAGCTCAGTTCAGTCAATGACAACATGATGAAAGGTTCACCATTTTAGGGATGGAACGCCAGGAAAGAAATGTCCTCTTGGACTGTTTGACCTCGCCATGCTGCCAAATGACAACACAGAGACATCTCACTGTAAACGCTCATAATTTCTAGCTCCAGACGTGTCTTAGGGACTGTCATGAATAATAATATTTTAGTACATGTTTTGATGTAGTGGTGAATGTTTTTCACATGTATTTATCATAAATTGTGGCAGATTTGGTGGTGTTTAGAGAAAGACTGTCACCCTGGCTTAAAACGTGTTTATTCGTATTATCCAACAAATACAGCACCGTTTCACAGTCCTGTGTGCTTTAAAACTGGGAGGCAAGAGACAAAGGAGTTATAACAGACTATATTTAGACGTCTGATATTGCTTTCACTGATAAGGTCACAAACAGAGACACTGTAACCAAAGCAATTCCAAAAAACAATCCCAAAAATGTGCCTTACTGTGGGCCATGTGGATGAAATGTCGAAATCGTTTTTTTTTTTTGTCTGTGGGAAATTCCAACAAGAATATTTCCCAGTTATCAGCTTGTAAACCCAGTGACCCAATTGGATTTCTCAAATGAAAAAAATCCTTCCGGCAGACATAGAGTGAATGATGTAAGTGCACAGAGTCCAGTACTCACTGTATAAATATGCTATCACTGAACCGGCATCCCAAACTGTAATCCACACCCTCATTGGGAAACTCTCAGTACGCACGAAGCCACCCACTCAGCCCTCCACCTTCCTGCTGCTGGCAAAGGCCACCCAGCTCTTTTTCTGAAGGTTCCTCCTTCCTTTCCCTTGCCTCCCTCTCTCTCTCTCTCTCACTCTCTATCTCCATCTCTCTCATCCTGCTGCTCCGATGTGTATGAAGTTTCTACTCTAACCTGTAGCTGATTAGAGAAAGAGTGAGCTTTTGCTGAGAAAATGTGCAGACTCTGACTCACCTAATCTGTGTGTGCATGGGCATGGTTCTATGCCAACTGGGAGCTCCATAATAGTTTTTGTCAGACTGAATGTCTGTAAGCCTACAAGTATGATCCTTCATACGCAGAATGCTCAGTCGTTCACACACTCAGCAACACAGCCAACCTGTAAGCTCCACAGTCCAGAGTGTGTATTCTGGAGCAGTGCCCTGTTCGTTACTGGAGGCTCGTATAAACACCTCTAGCATCCTCCTATGTCTTGTCCCTCTCTGTGCTATCTGATAGAAAACAGAAAGCGGGATTATTCAGACTCGGTGAGTGTTATATGGGCGGGTGGAAACATTTCTGTTTGTTTACAGTTGGGATAGGAGCAGAGATTGTGGAACAATGTTGTCCAGCTCTCATACTGCGTTAGGAAAGATCAAGGATGAAGAGTGTAAGATAAGAGCTGACTCTTCACCTCATCTAAAATATGCAGTCCAGTCTGAAATCTATCACTATTTCCAAATATTGATATGAACCAATGAGGCCATAGCCTGATATTAAAGCAAATCTTATTCTCATCATTTTCCATTGACCCCATATGTAGTTGATGAATTGTGGCATATTTGGTATTTGATAGCGAATCTTTAGTATCTTCCTGTCTTTGCTTTGAGCCAGGGATACAACTGAATATGGATATGACCATGATTACTTGGATTGAATGAATAATGAGTTACAAAGTGAATATAAATCCAGACACAAATAGGAGGTACTCTGTTTGTTTTTCTTGCCTGCTTCATGTTGAGACTAGCATGAGGTTTTTACTTTCCTACAGATTTTGAAAAGGGCTGAGTGTGTAGCTTGTGGGAAGGGTTGCCAGGTTTCAGCACAATTTCCAACCCAAACTATCTCCATCTCAAAAAACTATACAAAAGGCTTGAAACTAGCCCAAAAAAAAAATGTTGGACATTGGACAGAAGACTCATTTTTTTTCTTCTTTTACTCTTAGTCTTTGCATGTGGGGGAAATGGTGTGCACTGGTGTCATTTCTCTATATAACCCATAAAGACCACATGCTGTACACAACCTATTTATGCTGTTGTAACCAAACAACTATTTAATTCATTTTAAAATGATTATCTTTTACATTCGTTGCACATTCCTTAACAAGCGATTCGACGCAGCAGCTGGAAAGAAGCAAGCAATCTGGAATGTAACAAATATAAAACCTAAAGTAAATCTGACAAAATATTATTAGGTGGTTATTGGTGGAAAGGATAAACAACAGTTCCACGATTTGGGAAAGACGCTGTTGTTTTAAATCATAGCTAGCTTGCTTATTCAGTAACATTAGATAGAAGATGCAAAGCTTGCCAGAAACTTCCACAGGGCATCTAGTTCAAGAGTTGGATGAAGTTATGTTCGGAAAATTCCTATTTGTTTTTATAATTTGTCAATGGGAAATGACTTATTTTAAGACTTCAGTATTTCCAGGAGACAGTGGTAGGGTCAGCATAATACAATTCCGGTCTATATCATGCCCACTTCTGAAAATACAGATAGAAAACACTGGAGTACTAAACAAATACTGATACATATATTGTCATTGCATTACACCCTTTCTTTAAACATACCTCATTTAAATAGGGAATGCTATTTTATTTAAAAGCCGTATGATGTCATTTGAAGCATGCCTGTTCAAATTTGGCCATTTTAAATATGTGCAAATTTAGAGTTTGTGCTGAACCTGTCCTTTAAAACGGTCCCGGTGGAGAAAGTGAGCACTGGTTGTATAATAATACGTGATGGCGCATGCTAAACATGCCGCATGCTTTCATTCAGCATACAGCATTCGCCAAGCCAAAGACCACACATGCGTTTTCTTTCGCTTTATTCCACCTTTGTAACACTTTTCCAATACCAAACAGATCATCCTACGTAAACCTGCGGTTGGTGCTTCCTGTTCTCGATTAAACAACAGATACAGCTCCGCGTTATAAGCACAGCGTTCCCTTCCTCTTCTCCACAGCCTCCAGGGCCGCTGATAGATATTTCGGCTGTGAGCTGAGGTCGCTCTCCTGTTTCAGTTGGCCTGGAGGATAGCAAAGGAAGGGGGGGGGGGGTGTTGTGTGTGAGTGTGTGTTTGTCTGTCAAGGACTGGAAGGGTTGTTTGGGCTGCTGGATTTATTAATGACAACTGCCCACTGATGGGGAGATTTAGTAAGGCTCGGCAAAGGAGGTCTCAGTAAGTAAAAGAAGCTATGCATCCTCTGCTCCCCCCACAGGTTGGCAAGCTGATCCAAGAAGCAGCTGGAAAGAGCAATCTGAAGAGAGTCACTCTGGAGCTGGGGGGCAAGAATCCCAACATCATTTTTGCAGACGCTGATTGTAAGTATTCAGAGGCTGTTTTATGAGCGCCCTCCTGTTGTCCCGCTAAGACAGTATGTGCACAGGTGCCACTGCAGTGTCCTTGTTTGTCACTGACATCAAAGACCAGGGTCTTCAGGGTTAATTTAAGGCAACGTGGCCGTGTCTGCGATCACAGCGTGTCTGACATTACATTAAAACAAGCTGACGAATCCTTCGTCGTTTCGCTCTTTGTTTTTCACTCACATTTCTTGCTTGGCCATAAGTGGCCATAATATCGCACAGGTGTAGGACACGCTTAGGATAAAGCAAGCTCATCTTCCAACACATCAGTCTTCCTGACATACTTTACATTAAACTGAAGCTCAGCGGTTAATACGCTCACACAATTCATCACACTAGTTTACTTCAGGGCTCTTCTTGGATCGGTCGACTGTAATAAGCATACACTTTTAAGAATCTGATGGTTAAGGAGCCCAGACCTGCGTCAGTTTCTACAATATTAGTTGCAAACACAGTCCAGTTGCTCTAAGTGGCTCTCCATGTCAGGGTGTTGGAAGGGGCTTTTAAATGCTTTCAGCAGGCTTGAGTGGGGCCACCTTCGGCCCGTAAATCAGCCGAATGGGCTTTGCATTGGCTGGATGCATCCCAACATGACCATAAATCCTACTGTTCCATTAACCCTTTACATACCAGCACCACTTCTCCTCTCAGAACACACACCCTTTACGTAAGTTTAAAGTGCACTGTAATAATGTGAGTCATGTGAATTTGGCAGATAATTTTAATGTAAATGAAAGACATTTGGAAACATAACCAGATAGTAAATACTACAAACATCTAAATTATATAGATCTATATTAGGAGAGTTTTCCTATTCTCAGATTACCTAAATAAGAAAAATCATTGTTTGTATTTATCAGATTATTTGTATTACATTTGAAGCATGTAGACATACTCAGTGTGAAGGAGAGTCTATTACAATATAATATTTTTTTTACTTTTAATGTCACTATGAATGAATAAGATGGGCAAGATGAATATTCATAACTGGTCATAACTGGGCGCTTGTTCATTAAACTGCATTGTTCCTACATACTACATTTTATAATGTGTAAGCACTTTGATGCAGGAAACCCCGAGCCTGTAAAGTGTATCCTCTTGACCACTTGATTGGAATTGCCGAGTTTCATCTGTTTCTCTTCTCCTCACATTCCTCAGTGGATCTGGCAGTGGAGCAGGCTCATCAGGGCGTGTTTTTTAACAGTGGTCAGTGCTGTACGGCGGGTTCCCGTATCTACGTAGAAGAGCCCATCTATGACGAGTTTGTGCGCCGGAGTGTTGAGAGAGCGAAGAGGAGGATAGTGGGGAGTCCGTTTGACCCCACCACTGAACAGGGCCCTCAGGTAAAGCACAGGTTTTAGACGTTATATTTGATCCATGGACATTTTATCACCAAAACTGTGCTGCTCAAACAAACTTATTACTGCAGAGAAACTGTGGGTATAAGTGCATGTAGTTTTCAGTGCCCCTGAACCTCTTGGCTTGTTGATTATAATTTTATAGTTCCAGGTTTGGGTCATTCTTTCCATTTATACCAAGGACTTTATTTACTTCTTCCATTAGGAAAATGATCTGGAGAGAACGGAATAGCTCGTGGAAGACATGGTACCAGAAACATTTTGTCCTCAGACTGTGTCTGTTGTGCCAACTCGCTAACATACAAGCACAGTGACAAAACATTAGGAATATGTAGACGTGGCTGCAACAAAAACCTGAAAATATGACCATGGAAAAAGATGAAATTTCACTTTGGTGATTCTCTCTCTCAGTTAGTGAGCCTTGTTGCTATTAGGATGGGTTTCCTTATTGCATATTCCTGCATATTCAAATATCCTAGCATTTCTGTGAGAATAAAGGTGAAAACCTGTTTCATGGCCACTTTTATGATGTATTATTTATCATATCAAGCCTCATATGGCTTGAT
>JAOVVG010000037.1:10337151-10348869 GCA_028566375.1 Leptodoras nelsoni | reverse complement strand
AGTCAGTAATTCAGTAAGTAAGCAAGTCTGTCAGTCCATCAGTAGGCTTGCTTCAGCTGAGCTATCATCAGGATGGGCTGTAGTGTTTCTAAATATTGCATTACAGTACTAGAAATTTTTAACATTAAAAACAATGTTAAACTTGCATTCCGTGCAGATTACCTCAAACACTACATATAATGCAAGCCATTTGATATTGAGCTGCTTTTAGTGCATTAACAGAGCAAATATAATTGGGGTTAAAGTGTCTCTGACTTTGCAAATTTAGTCAAGTGAGAAACAGCATTCAGCCTTAAAATCACTCCTATAAGCTCCTATACAGCTTATGTAAAAGCCGCCACGGTTCTTCATGTTCCAGTTACCTCATCTCACTGCGTAATGCTTTGAGCTGATTCTGGAGCTGCTCGTTGGCTTCCTGCTGCTCCTCCAGGTCCCTCTGTAGTTTCTTTTTGCTGTGCTCCAGTCGGTCAATCTCCTCCTCTGCCTCGTCCATCTGCCTCTTCAGAGCTTTGAGACGCAGGTTTAGCTGCACACACAGTGTCGCGAGAGGTCATGCCCTGTACACCACGACTGAATAAACCCTACTCATGCACGCACATCCACCCAGACCCGCAATAACACTCAATAAGCCTCAAACAGGCTGGTGGGATTTAAAGGCAGGCTTGTTGTGTTCACCTGGTCCTTCTGATCCTGTAGTGAATTCTGCTCTTCATCCATCTGCATCGCCATCTCCTTCACTTTACGCTCTAACCTACGGTTCACCAGCTGCAGGTTTGCACGCTCTCTGTGCAACAGAAAAAAAAAAGTACACAGGTAATTACACCGTGTCCTCATTTTTTCCCTATTGTTAAAACTACGGTATTTTAGCTTCCAACCTTTCTTCTGCTTCCAGTCTCTCCTCTAGTTCCTGGATACGGCTCTCCAGCTGGGCCACCAGCCCCTCTTTTGTAGACTTCTGTGAGTTCTCCAGATGGGATATTCTGCTCTTAAGGTCCTTATTCTAACAACAAGAGTGTATGGTTATCACACACCGACACCTAACACCATCTTTATATCCAAGTTGATATAAAGTTTATAAATTAATAAGTTGATTAAAGACTAGCAATAATTACAACAAGGAGAAAGAACCCTAGAATAATCACAATAAGGATCATTTTCAGTGATTTGGTTCCATTTGGTCAATTGTGAAACATTTTGAAGTGTTTTCCTGATACGGATCTCTGGAGAATATTACCCGTGTGTGTGTGTGTGTGTGTGTGTGTGTGTGTGTGTGTGTGTGTAAAGAGTGCTCTGAAATTAACTCTCATATAAAGCACATGTAAAATGAACAGGGCTTTTTTGTAATCCCCCTGGGAATCGCTGTGCTCTATAGCATGAAAGAGGCTTTTCATGTTTACCTGTCTGTCCAAGGCAATCTTATCACACTCCAAGTCTTGTCTGCTGGCTCTCTCCTGCAGCAGCTCACTCCTCAACTGCTCCATCTGCCACACACCACACACAAACAGCACAAACACTGTAAACATATTGCACTATAAACACATGCTACATAGGAAACATCTCAGACCGGCTCATGTTGACAGCCTTCTTTTAGAGTTGGTTCCAGGGCCAGTGTATAATTACTGGAACATTCTCAGTGCTAATTTGCATTTTTTAATGACTCCTTTCAGGTGAATAGGTCAGGTTTCACTGAACTGTTCTCAGAAATTCTTGCCAGGCTACATTCTGAAACACACTTCCCCTACAGGAACTTCAGCCAAAGTGACTGAACTGCCCAACATACGCCTCCATCTTTTCTCACCTGGACTGACCTGTCAAAGCATGAAGGGTATTCATTTAAGACTAGCGGGTGAATTCAGAGAATCTGTACTTCCTGTAGTTTATAATCATGATTACATCTTGAGCGCATTAAGGGCGCAGACCTCTCCAGTGACCAAAATCATCTTTTTGGTATCCTCGTGCTCATATATTGTTGCCCATTGTTTTTAGGTACAACTTTTGTTACTGATGCTTTTTTTTAAGTTCTGTATTGAGTGTATGGAGTCAGTACAAAAAGGTTTTATATTTCCAAAAGTTGTTTTTCCAACAAAGAATGAAATTTTACACAGAACTGTTTGTATGTTGGCCCGTAGCCGGGAGCCCAGAGAGCAAGATTGGCCGTGCTCTCAGGGTGGGAGGGGCAGCATATGTTCTCCTCCCATGTCAATCAGCGCGACACTGTCCAATCACGGGCGTCCTTGAGTTCATGCATACAAGAGGTGGGCGGGAGCGCTCTCCTCTGGGTGCGCTACACCGTTACACCGAAAGTTGCATGAGCAGGCTCGAAAAATAAATAAAAATAAATAAATAAATAAAAAACTGTTTGTATGTCAGTCACGGAAACAACACGTTACATAACAGAGCACTTTTCAGACAGAAAACATAATGAAGGCTTCTGGGTTTTGCATAAAAAAAAAGAAGCAAGTGTGATGGTCAAAGTCTCCAGAAGAGCTGTGGGAAATTCTCCAAGAATTGTAATGTGTTGCTTTCGTTACTGACATGTAACATTTTGTAACATTTACACTTTTTTTTGAAAAGTAACATTTGGAAATCAAAAATATTTTTTGTAACGACTCAATAATGCAGGACTCAAAAATCAATAGCAAAAGCTGTACCTAAACACTTTTGCACAGTACTGTATATTGGTCCATTTGGACATTACTTAGCTACATGAACATTGAGGTATAGTATGTATTAATAAAAAAGATTTTAGGTGATGCTGAAATCCAATTGTGTACATTTTATGAAATAACCCACCCATTTAAATTCATTCATTTAAAGTAAGCGAATTGTTAGAAATAAGAAATGAGACGTAACATAAAACAGATCCTGCACCTGTTCTCTATGATAAAGAGGAAACGGCCACGCCTGTCCTGCTGAACAGTACAGACGTGCAGAGAGAGGGGATAAAGCGGTACGAGAGGGAGATTGATAGGGAAACAATGAGAGGACGACTATCTGCTGGCATGAGGCAGTAATGGAGGATGATATTTTATGCCAATTAGTGTGTGACAGCAAGGCTCAGCAGTGAGCGATGGGGTGCGCGTGTTGCCCTGCGCTGCGGGGCGCCGACTCAGCAGAGCACAGCACACTAATACACTCGCGCACACACACGCGTGGAAACTCATCAGAGAGAGGGAGAGAGAAAAGAGCAGGAGATTACTCTCATTTAGACATTCTCATTTTGCACCTGGTGCCATGGGTCTCAGGTGTGCCCATACTCATGCTCCCCTCCCTGCTTCCCCTTTAATGCCCCTCATTCCCTTAATTTACTTCTCTCTAAACCTTTACAGAGCTCCACCGTTTCCACGGAAACTCACCCTGGCCTCTTGTAGCACCATTGTGTCGGGGTTTTTTTGGCTCCGGTCTCTAATTCCAGACCATCTATGCTACTGCATTCCCTCATCTATTCATCATTAGCTCAAGACGGATCCAGATTTGGCACATCTTAGCCACAATACACGCCCCTCTACAGGTGCGTTAGTGTCGACGGACCCGATTGTGTCATGGGAAAAGAAGTTTCGCTGAAAACAATAAGCAGGAAAAGCCATCTGAGGCTGAAACAGGGCAAAAGTTTAAGGTGTAAACATGCCCTCACTGTTTGATGAACCTGAAAATAAATGGCTTGTTTCCAAAGGAACTTTCCTTAGTGCATGCACTTATGCCCACACAAACACACACACACACACACACACACTATGAATTAACATGACACTCTTCCAATAAATGCTATGCAGTTTTCAGATTCTGAAGAAGGAAAGGAAAGTAGGCGATGTGCCATTCAAACGCAAAACCTCTGCTCTGGGATTCCCAAATCCTCTGTCTCATAAATGGACGTAGAGTGAAGTCAGGCGCCAGCTAACCTGAGAAGCCTGGCAACCCACATATTTTGGCTAAGGCACTGCATTAGAAAGGGCTCCTAATTGATGCATGAAAATTGGACAGGCAATGTTACATGATGGAACAGACTGCCAAAGCGAGCGATTACGCAAGATCCTCTTACAATACAATATCCCATCATCCAAATCCCTCTCACAGACAGCGCTGGCAGACAACAAGGCTTGACATACCCATTCACAGAGCAGCCTGTGCTTTATACTAGAACAGCGTTACTGTACTGTAGAGAGTTAAACTGGATTCAATTCCCAGTTGCAGTTCCGTAGTGTTAAACATCTGATTTAAAAAAAAAAAAAAGGTTGTGAGAAATGTTCACCTGTTCTCTGCCTCGATCAATTCTGTCCATCAGCAGGTCTCCGTTCTGTCTTTCCTCATCCAGTTCCATCTCCAGATGAGATATCTGCTCCTGCGGACCGTAGCACACTCATCACCATCACCATCATCTGAATGTACTGCTCATTAAATCAATTAATATGGTTTAATACTAATGGCTATATCTTTACCCTAACAATAATGAGTATACAAATTGAATGGGCAGCTAATAAGTAGGCCAGCATAACTACTTCATTTGCATAGATTTGTCAAATTGTAAAAAAAAAAAAAGAACTGTAATGACATGACACAAAAACAGAAAGCTACTCATCAGCCAGGTCTACACACATCATAGGGCTTCTGCTAAAAAAAATATGGAGGATCAGAGCAAGGTCATGTTTGTATGGCTAGTCTCTGAATTCAATCAAGACATGAAGAAGATCTACATTAAATCTGTTTACTGCTGACTTTTATGGCATTTGGCAGACACCCTTACCCAGAGTGACTTACATTCATCTACAACTGGGCAGTTGAGGGTTAAGGGCCTTGCTCAGGGGCCCTACAGTGGCAGATTGGTGGTGCTGGGATTGGAACTCATGACCTTCGGCTCAGTAGTCCAATGTCTTAGCCACTAAGCTACCGCTGCACCACCATATTGTTGTGTGTCATTTGTGTTTATCTCCGAGAACTAACAGAGGTTAACTGGATGTTCTCAACTCAAAGTCCCAAATGGGAATTCCAAGCTGAATGCACTTTTCCATGTAGGAAGTCTTCTTCAATGGATTGCACCATTAGTCAAATGTCCTACTTAAAGTTGATGTCTTAACTAATAGTTAATTTTAGCCATTTCTGTGCAAATGAAGTGAAGTAGAAATGTATAGTTAAAACAAAGGCCTGAGGAACCATAGAGTGGACAACTAATAGATAACAGAGATATTATAATAAATATACAGGTCATGTTAAATAAGTTTCAGATTATAACACTTAACAGTTGAACTGGGCTGATGAGTGTGTGTGTGTGTGTGTGTGTGTGTGTGTGTGTACCTCTAACTGTTTGACTTGTCTGGCTTTGTCGTTACTCTGCACTTTGGTGTCTGCTTCCACCTCCAGCTCAAAGATCTTCTGTTGCAAAGCTTTAGCTCGCTCGTCCGTCTCATCTCTCTCTCTCTTACAAAGCTGCAGGTCTTCTTCCAACTGACCCAGCTACACACACACACACACACACACACACACAAATACAAGTACTTAGACAAACAATTACCCCTACCAACACTTTTAGCCAAAATAAAAAGATTGTTCTCTAAAAAAAATATTGAACGTGTGAGTCTGTATAAACCAACATTCCCCTCCGAAAGCACTGAAATGGCAAAACCAATTCATTTGTTTTGCTATACACTTAAGGCATTTGAGTTTGAAATCAAAAGATGAATAGTAGACAACAGATGAGAATTTTAGCTTTCGTTTTCTGTTATGTATATCCAGTACGGTGTTAAACACTGTAGAATGCAGCACCTTTGTTGGCAGAACAATAACATTTCATATTTGTTTGGATATCCCTTGTTTGCAAAAACTGTACCAAGTCAGTGACCTACTGATCACCCGAATATTGTATTCTATTATTGTGATGTTTTTCCAGTCTTGTACTGCAGATGTTCTGTCTCCTCTTCAGGAGCTGAAATGCATGGTCAGTTTGTTTAGGTCTGGTGATTGACTTGGCCAGTCTATAGAGTGTTTTTTTTTCAAATCTGATTCTTATTACTGATGAGTGGTTTGTATCTTGTCGTATGACCTCAATATTTTTGCACTCAAAGTCTCAGTGGACTGTGATACCTTCACCCCTGTGGAGGTTGCTTTTCTTTTTCAGGATGTTCCAAATTCTTGTATTGGTTAAGCCCAATGCTTGTGCAACAGCTTAGATCGATTTTCGACCTTGATCTCAAATTCAAACTGGCCTGCTTTTCTCCCATAGACAGCTCTCTGGTCTTCATGTTGGTTTATCCTTTTTTGATAACAAATACAGTCTTCACTGATTAAATCCAGGGCTTATACCTACAGCAGACATGCAGAGCTATTAATGTACCTATCAGGAGATAAAAGCTGAAATTCTGATCTATCTTCACACTCATCTCTTCAGTGTACAGCAAAAATTGCTGTTCCAATACTTTCAGGGGGGACTGTGTATCTGAATACAACTATGCCTTCTGGAGAGTAGTCAGGTCGGCAGTCTTACCCATGATTGCGGTTTTGAGTAATGAAACAGTTTTCTCCAGGCTGGGAGTTTTTAAAAGCCTCAGGAATCTTTTGCAGGTGTTTAAAGTTAATTTATTGATTCAGATGACTAGGTTAATAGCTTGTTTAGAGAACCTTTTCATGATATGCTAATTTTGTGAGATAGGAATTTTAGGTTTTCATGAGCTGTATGCCAAAATCATCAGTATTAAAACAATAAAAGACCTGAAATATTTCAGTTGGTGTGCAATGAATCTAAAATATATGTAACTAATGATGATATGTAACTAAAGAAAATAATGAACTTTATCACAATATGCTAATTGTTTTAGAAGGACCTGTATTTATGTATGGAATATGTGTGATTTAGGCAATTGCATGCAGTTTCCATGATACTAAGCTGCTAGGTATAAATATTCCTTGTTAATAACAATAGTCGCTTAGCTGTAAACAAAAATGTAGCATGTCTTGCATAACTTCATTTGGGATAAGAGAGAAACGTTACATAACAAATGAGAAACATTTTCGATACTATTGTAGTCTGGAAGACATATTGTACCATGTGGTTCAACTTTTAGCACTCTTGCACAACAAACGCATTCTTGCCAACTCAGATCCTGCACTTATGCTGCCTTCAACAATAACTCACGCACTTGATCTTACAGTAGGAAATGCCAAGAAAATGTCTCACCGTATCAAAAGCCACAGAAAGAGATAAAAAAAACAAAAGAAACAAGGGAGGGGGGTGTTGTAACAAAAAAAGACAGCAGATAATGTCTTTAGTCTAAATGTATCATGTGTAGTGGGAGTGTATCTGGTGCAAGTATGTGTGCATGATAAAGGTTGGGTGTTTAGGGAGTTGAAGCAAAGTCATACCAGAGCGGAGGATGCAGCTGCATGAACAACTTAGTGGTGTGTGTTTCAGAGCAATGCGTATGTGTGTGTGTATTATCGGCAAGTCTCAGGAGATGAGGAGTCAGTAGGTCAGTACTCGGACTCTCCCATGTCAGCAAAACATCGTCTACTTCCTACACACACAGCTGTGTACAGGGGAAGGGCCTGCATGTTACAGCTCTTCTCTTTAATATTGCTATTGTTTTGTCTTCCTTTACAACATGCATGCCTTATGCAAACTAGCTGTTGAGTATGCACACACACACATATTAGAACGAGCTTGAGTCTGGACAGAGCTGAATATGTGAAGTAGCTATCTCTCCACTTCAGTTTTGGACACGGTGTTCCTCACAGCATGCTAGTTTTAAGAACTCGCTATTCTCATATCAAACAATAACATTCCATACATGCCTGAGTGGCGATGGGCTATCTGCATCCCA
Organism: Leptodoras nelsoni; assembly: GCA_028566375.1. Classification (NCBI taxonomy): domain Eukaryota; kingdom Metazoa; phylum Chordata; class Actinopteri; order Siluriformes; family Doradidae; genus Leptodoras; species Leptodoras nelsoni. The sequence goes on along the minus strand of JAOVVG010000037.1, from coordinate 10,341,061 downwards.
TCAGCTGAGGTCAAGGGTCACTGGGTTTGTTGAGCATGAAATGGGTTAGATCTTTACTATATCAAAGCCTGAGTGGTTAAAAGTATACTCTTGTATATGCATCTGGAGTGTATAAAAGATTAACATGCACAGGAATTTTGACACATTTCCTCATACTGAGAGAAGAACTGGGAAAAACCTGTTTACTCTAATTTACTCAATTATGCTGGAATCCTAAAGGCAGTCGTTGGGGAATAAATAAAGGTTTTGCAAAATGTATTTTTTTGCCAGACATAATCATTACTTCTTTAGTTTATGATGTTTCTAGATTAAACTCTAAATCTTAGGCCAGGAAAACGTTTTAAAATTGTTCACGGTCAGCACACATTAATTACAGATGTAACAGATAGAAATTGCATTAGGAAAACTGGAGGGGTCACAGAAGTATTCACCAAAACATGTTATGACGGTTGAGTATTTATATTCAAAGGTTACTTCAAAGGAACTCTTCTACTCTACAGAAAAAATGCCTCCTAGTTACAGAGCACATCTTAACATAAACTATACAAGGTCTGACATCTGCTGAAATGAGTCTCCACACTCTGTTTTGCACACACACGTGTTTACTATCCATAAAATCTATTCCTATTTCGTTTTTCAGTTTGACAGTGTAAGACAGCCGTGTCCAACCTTATCCACAAAGGCCCGGTGTGGGTGCAGGTTTTCCTTCCAACCAAGCAGAAGCCACACCTCATTCCACCTGTTTTTAATCAATGGATCTTGACTTTCAGTAGTGTGTGGCTTCCGCTTGGTTGGAAAGAAAACCTGCACCACACAGGCCCTTTGTGGATAAGATTGGACACCACTGGTGTAAGATATTCTCCAGTTTGTCAGAACTTGGATAGTTTATGTTAAATCAAACAACATCTATCTATCCATCTCTCTCTCTCATGTACCTGGGGAACAGGTGACACCAGGATGCACCATGGGAAGAAGGTAAGCCTGCAGAGGCAGAGTGATGCTCCGGGCAATGTTCTACTGGGAAGGTTTGAATCTTGGCATTCACGTGGATGTTACTTTAACTCGTACCACCTACCTAAACACTGCAGCCAACCAAGAACACCCCTTCATCGCAACGGTATTCCCTAATGACTGTGGACTCTTTGAGCAGGATGATGAACGGAAACACTGCAAAAATTGTTCAGGAATGGGTTGAGGAACATGACAATGTGTTCAAGGTGTTGACTTGGCCTCCAAATTCTCCAGATCTCAATCGATTAAGCATCTGTGGGATGTGCTGGACAAACAAGCATGATCTACAAAGGCCAAACCTCACAACTTGCAGGCCTAAAAGGATTTGTTGCTGAAGTCTTGGTGCCAGATACATATACAGGTAGTCCTCGGGTTATGACGGTATCGAGTTTCGACGTTTCAACGTAAAACATCGTAACTCGAATGTCGTGACTTCGTGTTTGTGTTGATGGCGGAGAAATACACAACGTTCGGTTACGCGGCTCGGGACTGAGGCGGCGGTGCGTCACCCCAGTGGCTTGTAAACATTGTACGTACACCATTGTGGCTTGTTGCTTCATTGGTGTCTGTCACGTGTGTGTTGATTTTGTTAACTTTTTCCCCTTTATTATGGCTCCCAAGCGCAAGACAGACTCTTCTGATGGCAGTGCATCGAAGAAGAGGAAGGCCATCACCATGGAAGTGAAATTAGATATCGCTAAGCGATACGATAAGGGGGAAACGCTGACAAACATTGGCCGGGCGCTCGGACTTAGTCGTTCGACGGTCGCTACCATAAGTGCTTACAGTATGTTATTTATGATGTTATTTACGTACAGCATGTACATCTGTTCCGAATTACACCGAAAATCGGTTTACGACGCCACGTAGGAACGGATCTGCGTCGCAAGTCAAGGACTACCTGCATATGTACACATGTATGTATGCATGTACTCCCTCACTCACATCCACTCTGAAAGAACAGTGTGTACTACACTCTAATCTATTTCACTAAGGTTTCAGTATTCTCTGTGCAAACTCTGCTCTCAATCATCTAAATATATCTGGTGTCTGTGGCTGGTGTTTCTGAAAAACGTCAAACAGCACAGCAACACATGCAGGTTTCCAGGACCCTTGATATGACATTTGTTTACAGGTAATCTGGGGAGCTGTTAATGTTGAGTAGCAGTGTGTCCTGCCCAACCAACCTCCTCCTGCAGAGACTTGACAGTGATGCGAGATTTCTCCAGCTCCAGACCTCCGTCTCGTAGCTGCCTCTGGAGCTCAGCCAGCTCCCTCCTGTTCTTCTCCTTGTAGGTGTCGATCTGTTCTTGCAGCTCTTGTGTGGAACTCTGAGATGCCTCCACAATCTCACACATCTACACACACACACACACACAATAACACAGTTAGACAAATCAACTATTGAATTCACTATTCATTATTGATGGGCAGGTGACTAGGGAAGGGAAAAAAAGCGGTAGATGTGAAATAAGTGGCTGAACATACTACATTATTCTGAAAATAGTTCAGACTAGATGAGGCTACAGTCAACTGTGCTGTGAAAAGTTTTTAAATCATTTCCACATCACTTTTGATGTATTGAAGTGTTGAAGTATTCGGACCAATCCCTTCCAATGTATGTACTTTAATAGTGTGATACACTGTAATATGTACAATATGATATACAATACACTATTGTAATATTATTTTGCACATTAATTACAATATATGCATTGTTAACAGAGTACTATAAGGAAGCATGGAAGCTGGAAATCTAATTTGTAGCCTGTGCATGGCTGTGCACAATGTTATTTATCATTAATTGCATTTAAATATAGCCTAAAACAGCAGTGTCATCAATCAATTTTTTATTAATCTAAGGAAAAATAAGACTCGTCAATTACAATTTTGTATTATTGGTTCAAAAATTCCTACATTTTTAATGGCTTGTGTCTTAATCCGGTGCAACCTTCTCATTGACCTGGGACTGGCACTGTGTGTGCATTGCACCCCTCAGTGGCTGGGTTGAGTGACAGGTTGGGGGCCTTGCTCAGGGGCCCAACAGCAGCGCTTGGGAGCTTGTAGCTCCAAACTTCTGATCAACAACCCAGAGTCCTAACCTAATGGGCTACCACTGCCCTGAGCAAGCCCTAGTTGGCATTTATTATATACTCGCAACACCTTGGTAATGGAAGCGATTCATGATTGAATTAATCTGAGTATCTCTGTATCAGTAATGTCTGGGACTCTAAAAACAGATCTTTTCATTCAGTAGAAAGTAGAAAGCCTGCTCCCTGTGTCTGTCAGTCTCAGTGCAGGAGGTGTGGCTTATTGCCCTTTAAAGCTAACACTTTATTATGAACTGTTTGCATAAATGCTGAATCACATATTGCATTGTGTTGACAGATTGCATTGTGTTATAGCTGTATGTGTCCCTTGTGTCTCACCTCCCTCTGCAGTTTTTCCACTGTCCTGTCTAGCAGTCTCCTCTCCTCCTCAATCTCGTTCTTTGTCTTTTTAAACTGCTCCTTCTGACTCCTTTCCTCCTTCAGACGTTCCTCCAGGTCTCTGTGCTCATGGGTCAGTTTGGTCAAGTTTCTCTGAGGAGAATAGACACTAAATGTTAGCACTGTCTATAATCTAAACAGAAGGTGCCGGCTGATCATCCTGTGCATCCTCTCACCAGGCACTTTAGTGTGATATACGCTATACTGACAGTGGATTGTCTTGTAGGAAACGTGACCCACCTGCACGTCTTCCAAGCGTGTGCTTAGAGCCCGATTTGCACGACTCAGTTCTTCTTCTTCTTGCTTGACCTCATTGAGAGACTCCTCAACTTGCCTCTTCTCTTTCTGCAGTCACACATACACAAATGATTTGTTTCAAATGTTAAAGATATTTAACTAATGTTAACTGG
>JAOVVG010000037.1:10294785-10305219 GCA_028566375.1 Leptodoras nelsoni | reverse complement strand
TAGTGACCTGGCCACTATCCTGCAAGAAGAATGGCTTAAAATCCCTCTGACCACTGTGCAGGACGTGTATATGTCATCCCCAAGATGAATTAATGCCGTATTGGCCGCAAAAGGAGGCCCTACACCACTAATAAATTATTGTGGTCTAAAATGACAGGTGTTTCAGTTTTATCGTCTAACACCTGTACATAATCTTATTGCTCCTGACTGGATCGGAGTCTCCCAGATTTCAAATGGCGAATTTCAAAGATGTGTGATATTTGCAACCTAAAACATCCAGGAGTGTGAAGGGGGCAACGATTAAAAATCCTGTGATGCCAATGGAACCAATGGGAGCAAGTTTAACTGGGAAGTGTTATGAATCACATGTTAAAAATAATGCATATTATTTTTAACATTTTAATAAAGCTGCCTTGCTGCGGGCACCGTCTTCTCAGCTATGACTTCATCCACAGTTCGTTTCTTTTTTCCCCTTCACATTTTTTACGGTGCAAAACATAGCGCACACACAAGTGCAACGTTTGATCTCATGAATTTCTGCATGTTCCCCAATCCAAAAAAAGTGTGCGGTCATGCTTCCCGTCCGAGTCATCTAGTGTGTGGGCTCTTATGATTAAAAAGCTTTAAAATCTATTAAAATCTGTTGTTATGTCTGTGATCTTTCAAATTTTTTAAATCGGTTAAGATTGGAAAAATTCTCTAGCGTGGGGCCAGCCTTAGGAATGTGATCCTAAGTCACTGTTGGCCTCTGTTAACCCCGCCAAACCTCCTGTCCTCCCCCAGCAGCACGCACTAATCTCAGCTCCACTCTCAACAGGTGGCCAAACAACTCTTTGTCTGGGCTGGAGGAGGAGGAGGAGTCGAGGGGACTGCCAGTCGAAGAAGGCGGCCATTTTCGGGCTTGATTACCATACAGCTGGAGACTTCGGTCGCGCACACAAAAACACACACAGACGCACACCCTCGTCGGAGGTGTCAGATTTCCTGAGTTGTTAAGAAATAGGGCAAAGAGACAGACAGCAAGGGGGTGTGTGTGTGTGTGTGAACCGTGTGTGTGAAGCCAGAATAAAAGCATGTGTATTAGCCATGCTGAATCAGGGTTTTGTCTTATAGTGTGTATTTCTGGGGGGGAAGGGGGGTTGCGTTTGTGCGTGTGTGTGTGTTGTCTTACAGGGAGAGCTCTGTTGCTATATGTATGAGCACACAGTTCACTGACAGCAGCGACACAGAGCCCTTCTTACAGGGACATAAACAGGTCATCACAGCACTGATCCGTCTCTCAATCTCCGGTTCTAATACACACACTAAGCCACTAAGCCCAGAGGCTTTGATACTGAAATCACATCCAGGCCTCAAAATGGAATTATGTCATGGGTGAGATGAGAGCTTTGGTTCTGTTGGGATGAGGACGGCATTATTGTTCGTGTCTCTTCTTTGCATGGAAGGCTTTTTTCTAGATTTACACTGATCACAATTTCTGTACACACAGACCGCATGGACCTACAGTACTGTGCACAAGTCGTTAGGTTTTGTTATTGATGTTTTTTGAGTTCTGCACTACTGACTGACTTTTGCATTACATGCAAAAAAAGAAGCAAGTGTGACAGTCAAAGTCTCCAGAAGAGCTGTGGCAGATTCTCCAAGATGCTCAGTAACACTTAAAAGCTCATTTCCTTATAAAACTGCCCACATTGTGAACACCTGGGAACACTGTTTAAGAAAAAGTGACCATATATGGACTTCCTTTAGTTTATTACTGTTTACTGCACTTTATAGTGTTTTCTTTTATGCAGAAACATCTTCATCCCTGCTTTACAGCGAGTCTTTGCATGTGCCTTATTAAGTCTTCTGCATCGTCCTGTACAGTAATCAGCTGGTAAGTTTTACTGAGCATCTTGGAGAATCTGCCAGAGCTCTTCTGGAGACTTTGACTGTCACACTTACTTCTTTTTTTGCATGCAAAACCCAGCAGCCTTCATTATGTCTGAAAAGTGCTCTGTTATGTAATGTGTTGCTTTTGTTACTGACATACAAACATCTTTGTGTAACATTGAATTTTTTGTTGGAAAAGTCACATTTGGAAATCAATTAATTAATTAATCAATCAATCAATTAATCAATCAATCAATAAAAATCTTTTTGTACTGACTCAATAATGCAGAACTTAAAACGATGTCTACGATGCTTGATTTGCTGTCTTTAGTGTTTTTTCCTCTTCTGCACAGTTTAAATTGACATATGATGAGGTTTGGGAACTGTTGTCGGTAAGGAACGACGCTGCAATTGCCAGAAGAATGAACGGAGAGAGACTTGGTTTGTTCATTAGCGATTTACAGCAGAATGTCTGCAGGATAATTCTTGTGTCAAGTCCTGCCTTCTGTACGCTTTACCCAGGTGCCGCAGGTGCAGAGTACTTCCAGCAGGTGAGAATGCATCCGACATGGACAAACTCCTGTTCTGTGTTACCTGTTTGAAGGTGCAGCTCCAGACAATGTCTGTGTTTCATATGAGAAACTGGGTTTAGTCAGCACTAATGGGTGTTGACAAGAGCCAGGTAACAGTCTGGGAGCACATGCATCAAAACCATGTGAATTAGGGCCCCAATGCTACAGTACATCTCTACAAACAAGGATGAAGCAAACTATTTTTAAGAATGAGTGTAATATGCGATTAAAGTCTTACAAGCTAAACCTTCCAAGCACTTTTAATCCCAAAGGCACCAAGGCTGATTTAGTAATATAATAAATTGCATTTTTAATGAATCACTTGAGAATTTTTGAGAATTCTTGAGAATTTTTCTCATCCTTCTAGAGACGAATGTGGGCATTTTATAAGGAAAAAGCACAAAAACGTGTCCTGGATTATTTCCTTGCGCAGGGGGATTAATGGGAAAACATTTGTCTACTCTGTTTCTTCCCCTACAGCTGTGCTTTATGCGGCAGGGAATGCATGTGTGAAGATGAGGGAGGGAGAAGGGAGAGAGTCACTGAACTGTTCCAGAAAAGTGCTAAACTCCAGCCCACCTTGCCTGCTTTTCCCATCCATCCACCACCGCGCTGAGCTTGAGGAGAGAGGGAGAGGGAGAGAGGGAGAGAGAGGGAGGGAGACAGTGCGCACGCCCTGGGCCAGCCATTACGCATATGGAAAGTATGTGGGTTTAAGTTAAATGGCCCTCTGTGGAAAATGGTTCCGTTTCAGCACATGACTTAGGCTTCATTTTAAACAGGTGGCTCTGCCTTGTTTATTAGGCTATTTGGAGAAGCACAATGCAAAAGCGCGTGCCTTTCTCTGTCTGCAACTGACTCAAAAGCGGACATATTTTGCTGATTGACTTAAATTTTGTTTAAACAACTGCCATTGATCGATGGAGGACTTTGAACTTAGCAGAAAAAAAAGAACAAGTTCAGAGAAAGCTCTGAAACAATTAGGCTCTTGTTTTCCAGGCAGAATAAACACAGTGATTGTTACCATAGATGCTGTCCTGCCGCTGACCAATCCAGACGTGGGGAAGTTGGTGCCGATAGCTGTGATTGGTCCATTATGTGTCTGTCCCAGCAAGCTGTGGATATCGCTGGGCAGAGGGGCGGTAGAACCTACGGCGTGGTTCCGGAGTACATGGATCGCATCATCTAGTCTGTCCAAACGATCCTCCATCCGAGACTGGAAAAGGACAGAGATGGAAACAAATGGAGGGGAGAGGATAAAAGAAAGATGAGAGCAGGGTTTAAATATATGGACATTATTAAATAAGAAATACTGCATTAAATTATATTACAGCAATCCAGAATGGAACAAAAACTAATGAAATTTATGAAAAAACCCACAAAACTGAAAAATGAGATTTCTAACCATGTGAACCCAATGAAAGTCATACATGCACCCTGAGGCCTCCTAAAGGACCAACCTATGAAAAAATGGACTCTTCAAGCATGAGATAGTATGATTTTTTTTTTTTTTTTGTGCCCATTAACCCTGTTACACATGCGGCTAACACAAACTAAAAGAAAGCATGAATATAACTAAAATGAAATGATGTGGGGTTGGGGAAAAAAAAAGGAAAACATGGTCAGATGAAACCAAAGCAAGACTGGTGATAAGAAAGGAATGCAAAAGAACATCATGGGTAGACAAGTGATGGACAAGAAGGGCAGCTAAAAAGCAGGGATACCTCACAGACATCCTTTAAGAAGGACATGGCATCCTGGAGATGCTCATGCAGCTGCTGATGCACACGATTTTTCTAAAGTCAGACAGGAACGGGAGAGCAGTGAGACAGTTACAAACTGACACATGGAAAAGCACAGAGCAAGAAACGAAGAGGTAGAGACACAAGAAGGGATAAAGATTTATATACATATCTAAAGAAAGGGTGGGAGGAATTAACATAAGTATAAACATCAGAGTTCCTGTTTAAGTAACTGTTGATGATTAACAACCTTCTGGTCCATTCTTGGACATTTTGATTGTATTGTGTTGTTATTGAACACAGTAGCCCACGCCGCCAAATCGGACACTTGACAAAAATGTAGCCACAGGTGGCACTGAAAGCGCTTGTGTAAATATTTGTCTTACACACCCCATGGTGTGAATGCATGATGTGGGAAGCAGGCGTGTATTTGTGTGTGCGTGTGAGAAGAGTGATCCCCGTCAAGGTTCTGCTCCCCAGTCAGCCCTGGAATCCAAAAGCACTACTCCTATGCAACAGCTGCCAATTAACCCCACCCCAACACATCCTAGCCAATTGTCATCCCCCTAAACCCTATACCCAATCCCCATACTCCGTTACACACCCACAACCAATCCCCACTCAGCATTCTCCAGAGCAGACAGATGGCAGGAGACACGCCCCAAGGGATGAGTATTGTTCTGTACCACAGTCCCCCTCAAAACCATTCTTTGACATTTGTCAGTCAGGAATGTGTGTGTAATGCTACCCCATGTGCCCTCCAGCAGCCAGGCATCCACTCTTGAAGTGTCCATTAAATAGTGTTCATTGTGAGGGGGAGGGGGAGGGGGGGGATGAGAGACAGAGAAGGGGCTCATACCAGAGAGTGGAGAGAGTTCTCATAATTTGGGGAGGACGGGGTCTGTCCGGCTGCACGAGGCCACTGGGTAGTACCTGTAGAAAAAAAGGAAAAAGAAAAAGAGAGACTGGGAGGTTATCAAATGTAGGATTTCCTAGTTACCATACAGAGCCAAGAAACGGTTGACCAACACTTCAGGCCACTTCCCAGAGGCCAAAACTCATTTCCTCTTCCATGCTATTCCAGCTATTCTCTATGTGGGCTGTTTTCCTCGCAGGTCCAGATGCATCATTTCCTATGACTAGCTACATCCTGCAACATGAGAGGGGTTGGGGGCTGTACCACCACCCACATTCAGCACTGAGGGACGTGCACTACTTCCGCTCATTAATGAAGTCATGGCTAAATATGCTGTGAGAACAATGCAGGACACTGATAAGAGCTTCAGCTCAGACCCTGTCTCACTTCCCCTGGCTCTGATTGTAATGGAACTGCTTGGAAAAGACAACCAAGTCCTAGACCAAAAGGATCTCACAGCCCAGAACCCCTGAACACACACAGCCAGTAAACACATATAGAGCAAACAGAAACAAAAAACAAAACTTTGTAACTCTAACTAGGTGTATTGTTGCCTGTGTGTTATGCAAACGTGCGTGTGTGTCTGATTTCAGCATTGTAATGAGGATGTAAATTACTGAGGTCTGCTCTTAGTCTAAGTGCAATGATTCTGACTGGCCATAAATCATCTTTGCTCTAAAGGAATCCACATCTGCTAATCGCAAATCAAAAAGGAGGGGGTTATTTTCCCCTCTCTTCCTTCTTACTTTCAATTATGTATAAGACTGCTCTCCAACTGGCAAACAAACAGCTACAGGAAGTCATGCATTGCCCAAGGATTTAGTGTGTGTTTGTATATCTAATAAAAAAAAAAGGTCAAACATCCCTAATGACGATGGACCTAAACAAAACTCGCAGGTTATTTACTTTAGTGTCTAAGCACCAATTACAAGCCTGAGCTCTGCTCCAACCTGACTGCAGTCTCCACAGCAGAAAGGACCAAACCAAATCATGCTCATTGCACTACAGACCTCTGCATGCACATAGCTATGGCTCACTCTTGCATCTTGCCATGCATCTTCTGTAAAGAGAGAAAAGGGATCAGCCTTCACCACCCCACACCACCAGAACATCTTCTCCTTCACTCCCCTAGGAGTGTTTAGGTAAGAACCTTCCAACCATTCATTCTCCCAAAACTGCTAGCAGGGCCCCATCTGAGGCAAATTTCATCCTTAAAAGACAAAGCCCAGAGAAACAGACTTTCATTAACGGACTATTAAAAATGACTTTGGGGCAGGAAATTACGCAGCTTGCTCTTTTTCGCTCCTTCTGTACGCTTGAAGAAGAGCACAGCGTTTAATAAGGCCCTCTCCCACCACCGGCCACATAAGACAAATGAACGTGCGTGCACCGTATCCCACATGGACTCAAGTCTAATTGGCTAGGAGCAGCAGCAGAGGCCCAGGTCTGTGCTGCAGAGACGCCTAATAGTTTGGTTAAAGAACTAATCCTGAAGAACAGATGTAGGTGTTTGTGCTTAATCATAACATCATGGCACATTCCGCAGCGCTGTCTAAGAATAGCTGCTCCACTGATCAAAAAAAGCCCTTCAAACTCACAACAACAAAGGATGCTTTGACTGCATGCACAAAATTGACTTAATAAGCACAAACTGGTAGTGATTTCAGGCCAACATGAATGAAGTGCATTAGCTAAACACATACGTTCCCAAAACAAACTTATGCAGTCTTTAGTGACGTTGTAATGTCTGGAGGTAAAAAAATACAGTGACAGAAAGTGAGGTCAGGGGACCGTGTCGGGACAGTTTGCGGTTTTAAGGGAGCAAAAGGTTGGCTGAGAGGAGAATAGCGTTCCCTCTGTGTGGACATCATCAGCTGAGTCATCCCTCTTCTCTTCGTGCTCACACCTCCCTCATGCTCCCTGCGCAGTCGGGCAGGCTAATAAATGAGGGGGTCTGTGGGTCGAGCTGAACGGGGGAACAGCTGTGTGAGGAGCAGGACAACAGCTGAGGCTGAGGAGAGGGACAGACACGGAGACAGCTGTCGCCACTGCGCCGACACATGCACACATGCATGCGCACTCCTTTGCGTGCATGTTGGGATTATTATAATAAAAGAAATTGAAGATGAAAATTGTAACTAAAAAAAAAAATCAACATTAAATTAAAAATAATAAAATATCTTTTTTCCAAAACTAACTGAAAAAAATGTAAGTAATTTTTTTTCAGGCTTTGTTTTTTTTATTTTATATAGTTACTGTTACATACTGTTAAGTGAGAACATATTTTAAGTACTGTTATTAAATACCCTTCCATACCCATACCCTTCCTACTGCATACAAAATACATATTAACTGCATATCGCATTTCCGTTATAGAAACATTACGGTTGTCAGGCCATATTAATTATCCTTAAGAAATGTCTTTTGAATTTTTACATCTAGCATTAATTAACATTAATAAATATGTTTCACTTGCTTTGGTACATAATGTCCTGTGTGTATTCATGCCTTCCTTCAAAATAGGCCTTTCCCTAAAAGTAAAATGACTAAAACTAAAGCTGAAATACAAAGACATGTAAACACTGAAATCTAATAAAAACCAGAACTAGAAATGAACTAAACGTCAAACAAAAACCAAAATTATAAACGTCAAAACTAGAAGTAAATTGTCCAACATGACGTTGCTATGGTGACACTTTTAATGTTAGAAAAGTCTTGTTCTGCAAGTAAATATGTCATCTTTGTTTTGTCCCTACTTCTAATCCAAAGCCTGCTCCTGCTACGTGTCTCCCGGGAATGAATCATAATCAGTAATAATAAATATTCATTTAAACCAGGTTTTTACAGTGGATGCAGGATTCAATATTCTGACATGAGTCTCATATCTGAGCAGCAATCAAATCAGTGTAGCGCAAAGAGCCCATCACAGAAGCAGATTGAGTTACAGGATCATGAGGAATAGCCTGGATCCCTCAGATCAATGCCTAGGCAGCTCAGTTATGTAGCAAACCAGAGCATGTTTGTTTATAACCATTACAGCGCCTCTATTCCTGTGATTACAGGAAGGCGGAGCTAACAGTTAATATAGGTGTGTGTATGTAATGTGTGAAACAGAAATAATAAGGAGTGTGCTGTGTAATAAGCATTGTCAGGGTTAGACGAGGCATCAGGGGAAAGATACGGTATGGCGATGACGGTGTGACGTGTGTAAGCTCAGAGTGACGAGACTGATACTTTACCTGCCCTTCCAGGTGGGGCGCTCGCCGTCACCACCGTACCTGCTGAGCCAGCGCCTGCTTGGGCCGTGAGCGGAGAGGGTGAGCCCACCGGGGTTGACGGGTTAGAGGGGAAACTACTGCTGGTGTGGTCAGGAGAGTAAATCTGAGAGACACACAGAGACATCGAAGGGAGTGAAAAGACAGAGATTTAACCATCAATGAAACCTTACAGACGCTCTTTGAGTGCAACCTGTCGTTCCCCTCTCTGGCTTTATGGTCTCTGTTAGCGTCGCACAGCCAGAATTGGCTCATCAATTCTGTTGATTTTACTGGCTGAGAGGCTATAAAAACCCCGCTGCATACATATGGGGCTTTAACAACCTACACCGCCTTTTCTAATGGCTGCAGAAAAAAATATAAAACACCTTCTGTGCACAGCGCTTTGCATGACACCTGCACACTGGTCTCATTTCCCAGAACGCCCTGCTCATAGGTCTGCTGCCCTTCTGGAAGAAACGGGCTCGCACAACGCCCCAGTCAAAACACAAATAATAAATGACAGCACGTCACTTTAAGGTACTGGTAACGGATATAACCGAGTTTGTATTAATTCCTATTCTTTTACATGATAGATTTACACACAGGACAGATTGGGAGGCACCTACACAGAGTGAAAGAGAAGAGAAAGAAAAGAGAAAGAGAGAACCAGAAATAGAGAGAAATGGGGAGGGAGAGAGAGAGGACACTGTCATTAATCTCTCTTTGGGAGCTCATTAGAGTGAATGAGCCTGGCTCCGTGGCAGCGTGGCTGTGCGGCTCCTGCCGTGTCTCATCTCCAGTTATGGATGAGAGGTAATAAAGCAGCACCCTCGCCTCTCTGCCTGCCCAATAACCATCGCCTGCCTGCATCAGGCACCGGCCAGCCACAGCACATTAGAAAGAGAGAGCGATAGAGATGGAGACAGAGAGGGAGAGAAACAGAGCTTTTCTGCTTCTATGTTTGACTTGCTTGTCTCCCAGAACTGAGCAGTGTATACTCTTATATGTTTGCAAAGAGAATGACATGTCTCCAGAGACAATAACTTACAAAAAAAAGATACTTCTGTGACTAATTCAACATATTCATCTTTTCATAAATTCTTTAGACAATAATATTCACAAACAAAGCTACATATCTGTAACAAATTCACTCTTAAGGCTTTTTCAGAGGGAAGCATCTGTATCACCAGTGTAGTTACTTTGGTTTGATGGTACATAAGACCAACTGCTATTTATTTATTAGTTTATAATATTGCTTCAGTGCTAGGACTCGTTACTTTTTCCATTTGTGATGATTTATTGACTTTAACAACTGCCTTCAGACTTCCAGTGTAACTGTGGTAGGACAACAGGCTGTGGTAGTACAGGGAAACAGAGCAGCACATGCACCGCAGATGTAATGAAATTAAGGAAGAAAAATGTCGGAATATTTCGTTTCTTAGAAAAAAAGCCTTAAAAACTTCCTGAGAAGATTTAGCTTTTGTTTAGACAAATGCCGGATTAGAGCACACATTGCGTCCTTCTTTGATAGCAATGTTTTGGGTTTCTGCTACAGAAAATACTCTGGGGTGGCTGGAGTACTTGATTCGATTCCCACTAATTAGAACGGACGCGGTGCGGATCTGGCAGCGTTTGATTCTGAACGGGTCTAAAGTTTCAGGACATGTCTCACAGGGGATCTCGGAGCTAATCTGAATTTCAAAAATGCTGGTACTATCATTATCATTATTAACCTTCTTATTAAATCCTAAATGTCACTTTTGTGTTTCAATCAATTCTGCAAATCCTGCCTGAGGCTTAGTAAGTGCATCTCTCTCTGGGAGGAAACCGAGCAGTGGAAGGAGAGAGAGAGAGAGAGAAATGATGGGAGGACAGAACGAGAGAGGGAGGGGGAAAGGGCGTAGAGAGTAATTTACCCCCCACATTGTTTCAAAGAGACAAATTCACTGTTCATCCACACAGAAGATAATCCTCAACGGAAAGGTGCCCGTGTGAATTAGTTAAGTTGAGGCTTAATTGTACAAATCACAAGTAAGGAAGTAGGAACTCACATGAAGCTAAAATTGGCTTAAAGA
>JAOVVG010000037.1:10278689-10294685 GCA_028566375.1 Leptodoras nelsoni | reverse complement strand
GCCCCACAATTTTCTAGCTGTGTGTACGCCAGTGTGTGCACTTGTGGGCTTGGCGGTTTGTGCAGTTAGCCTTTTATGAACACTGTAAAATAAGAGCTGGACGAATAGGTCGACCCTGCAACAGTCTGTGGGTGTATTAGCTGTCTGTGGCAGAAAATCATAAGAGTGAGGAATGAGCCCAGATGTGCTTCTAGTCCAAGATAAAAAAAAAGTACTGTAAGATTATTGTAAGCTGTCTAAAGTATGTCAGCTCCCCAGGATAAAAATTTACTGCTAAGCAAATACAAGGTTGTAGTGTGCTTGAGTTTCAGGACCTAGCACAAACACGCTGAGTTCATTATCCAAAGCAAAGTTTAATCCACTGGCTTTAGGATGGTTTTCATGTAGGATGGTCTTCTTTTATTGCACACTGCGAGATTAAGAGCACAATTATCCTGGCTTATGTCTAACAAACAGCCACAAACACATCCTCTGACCTTATTCAGCTCTGTCCCTCACTAAGCACACTAGTCTCAGTAATCTGCAGCTTCACACGCACCGCACTAGCGTGCTGATTACAAAAGCAAAGAACACAAAGTGAGTTTACACTTACGTCGGGACATATTATACATCTTGATGTTTGTCTGTGTTATATAGTTTAAGACAGCCAGGCGAGGGCTTACCGAAGCGAGTGCTTTCCCCAACGCATCTCCGGTCTGAGAGCTTCCAGTTGCGTTACCTCTGTTGGCTGCAGCTGCAATGACACAAAGCAGAATGACCAACTGATGGACCATAATGAAAGGGTAAAGGCACCCACAAGCATCTAATCTCTGGTATGAATTACACACATTCTGATTTTTACCAACAGCTGGGATGAAGCTCCAGGAGCTCAAAATATCTTGTGGTAAAGAAAGCCTGAATAAAGTCATCATGACCAAAATGATCTGGTGGATTTTAGAAGTGTGTTCTCCATCATATTTGGAATTTATTTATTTTATCTGTTTTGTGGAGTTGAGTGTAGTGGAGTGGAGTGGAGTGGAGGGGGGGGGGGTGGCTGGGGGGATATATAAGCATTACGTATTTTACCCATAACTCCCTCTGTGGTGTTGATGGGTGGGGTGTGGGATGCGGTGACGAAGGGCGAGCTGCTAGCAGTACTGCGGTGGAAGCTGGACATAGGCGGCAAGCTGGCATTGATGTCCGTGGGGGACACTGAGTGTGGGGGGTAGTTCTATAAAACACACACACACACACACACACACACAATCATCAAACAATGCTGCAGCGAGAACTGCAAGGTAATATGTGTAGACATGTGTGAGCACCAGCACCCTCACAGCTTTGACTTTAATTTGAAGGTGCACTTTACAAAGCTGGTAAGTGCAAGCAGCAGTATGGAGAAGTGTGATATTCTCACCAGGCGGTCATGAGAGTGCAGGCTGCTGTAGTTTCCAGACTGTGGCATGTGAGATGAAGATCCTCCCAGCATTCCCCCGTAAGCGGGCTGGCTTATACCGTTGGACGAGTTCCACGGGTCAGAGGAGTTGTGGGTTGCGTCTGATTAATGAGGAAACAATAAATTTGAACACAGTCACATAAGAGTTACAGCCTTAGGGATTTTTTTTAAAGCCTTACCCGGCGAGCACGAGCCAAGACGGCGAGGTAAACCGTAATGACAAATTTCGCCATAAATAGTGCTCATAAAGGATTTAAAAATGACACCAAGTTGATATATGAAATCAGAGCAGGTGCCCATGCGTGGTTTCTGACAGAACCAAACTTCAGCTTTTATCATAGAAATCCAGCCCCAGGAAATGAACAAGAACACTAATAGTATTGCTTTTACTACAAGTACTGATATTACTTCTACCACTAATAGTATGTGTCAGACTGTATCCATGGCCTCTAGTGATCACAGTTTCCCAGCACCGAATAATAACAGCAAACACTTACCAAAAAACGTGCTTGCAAACATACTGCTGGGAGGTTTGGAGGAAGGATATGAAGGAGACTCTCTGTTAAAGTCCTCTGAGTTCGGCGATGGTGCATACACCTGCAAAAAAAAAAAAAAGTGGAGATGTTCTTAAAAAAATAATTGCAAACAGGATGTTAAAAAAAAAACCTAAAAGACAGCTAAAAAAATAAACAGCAAGGCTGACTAATTTACCTCACCACACATCCGTATGACAGCCTGAACGCTCGTTTACAACAAGACTTTCCTAGAAGACAATAACAAACCTAACTAACTATGCCACGTACGGTCAATATACAAATTGTATCATGTAACAGATGGCTAATTTGGACGTTGTGTTGAAAACGGAAAGGATTATCTTTGAGGTTTGTGTGTGCGTAGTTGTGTGGGCGTGTGCGTGCTACAGCTTAATTGGAACACAATGGAATGGATAAGCATGCTTGCTACACACAATACAGACTGTTTGTGTTTCTATGCATGTGTGGCCATTTATTCGTATATACGTATATGCTCATTGTGTTTGTTCATGCACATACTTTCTACATGCGTGTGTGGGTGTGCGCATGTGAGTGTGTGTATTTTAGGCCCTCTGGGCTCGGTTGGGTTGGGCCAGCAGTGCAGTGGTTGCAGCTGCAGCAGTGCCCGTCCCAGAAGAGGAGGATCAAAGCCTCAGAACCCATAATGTAGCGCTCTGACTTCATCTGCTCCAGATGGGGCCAAACCAGCTCCATACACCACAGAGAGAGAGAGGAAGAGGGGGAGAGCCGAACAGAACGGTTTGAAACAGGAAAGAAGAGTGAAAAGAGGAGGAAAGGCTAAGTAGTGCTGCCGAAAGAGAATTTCTCTCATTATCCATCATTAGGTGAGACAGGCATAACTCGGTGCAGCCACAACAACGGTGTCCTCTGTTCACCTGCCACATGAGGGGCTGATTGCATCGCCATGTTAGTGAAAACCAATCAGTTTAACATGAACCAGATGGGCAAGGTGACTTGGCTGGCCAGGATTCAGCTCAATGTGTTTCGCATTCGTTGCGAGGGAAAGACCTGCCTTTCCATTCGTCAGTGCAAACGCGAGAAATCTCGAGTAAGGCGCATCAGTAGCAGCAGGAGAGATGAATCTGACTTCATCCCTATTATTATAAATCCACAATTTCCTTTCTTTTGACAGGCTCATGTTTCAAGTCGGGATGAAGAAACGTTCGCCCGATTTAGCTCACTTTGTGTCTGTCTTACACCTCTATGCGTCCTGTAGCCGCATCATCAGCATCTAAAGCCCTAGTCTTCAGACAGCTTATCCAGCAGGATGTGGCTAAGCACCTTGCTGAGGCGGCAGTGTCGTGCCATGTGATTGACTACGTGTGCTTACACATGTGGCCCGGCCAGTGGAAGTTCCCCGGGGAAGTCAGGTCAAGGCGGAGCGGCAGATTTGGGTTTTGACTCAGCCTCAGGGCTCAATGGACAGCATATGGCTGAGGATAATGCTAATTGCCCTCTTTAGTTGGAGCTAACCAGCCGACCCCTTAATAAACCACCCCAAAACACCGGGCGCCCCACATTGGCACCACCAGGAGATGGAAAGAGAGGGTGTGTGTTCTCTTTGACCAAGACATTAATTAAAGGGCTGTCAATCATCCCATACACTCTGATATGGACGCCCGTAACATCTGAGGCTTTTTTTTTTTATCCTAAAGACCAAACCACTAAGCCTAAGGAAACAAAATTATCTTGGAGGGGTGAAAAAAAAAAGGTATTAAGAGCAGCCTGAAAATAACATCAAGTTCTGACGGAAGTTAAAATGAGTGGGTTTATTTTTTCCCCTATGCAGTCTGAAAGTGTGTCAGTTGATGTAAAGAGGGCAGGGGTTCCTCTGTGTAGCGCACCTTCCCTGCTCCTCTGCTCCGTCACACCTTCCTTTGATCTGCACCCGACACCCATCATAACAACGCATGGAAAAACCATTAAGCTGTCAACATACGGATAAACCGAACAACGGAGGTTAAAAGACGTTAAAAAAAAAGAAGGGGGGTGGGATCATCTTCTTAAAAATAAACGATAACGGAAGGCAAAAACCAGGGCAATGCTGAAGAGAAAACCACAGAAAACAGTGCTGAGCCGCAGGGCTGCAAGTGACAACAGAACATCCTGTCTCCGCACGTCACTTGTTTGGAATCAAACTAAGGCCCGAGGGTTTTCCTTTTCAACTCCCATCTCACACACTTAGCACAGCAAAAATGCACGCTGCTCACACACAATGAGCCCGTATTGTACAGCCTCGTCCTGCGCGGTCCTGACACAACATGCATGACAGTTAAAGCCAAGCTCTTTTAAGAATCGTCTAAAAGCTTCGAGCTTGAGGGGTTCCGCGTTCAACAGGTACTAAAAGAAATCCGGCAATTCATTTATACAGACGTATTATTATTATCTTGGACATGGAACACTAATTTTTTGGCAAGGAGAACGGATTCGAAGGTCTCATGGTGTAGTTTCTTGGCATTAAGAAATACAGAAAGCGAACTACAAACGCCGCAGTGTGACTTGGCCTCTCTAGAACTTCGCAAAGATCATAAAGCAGGCGAATCAAAGCGATGTGCTATGTGAGGCTTGACACATAATGAACCTCGTCTTTTTTTTTTTCATCATTGTTTATCTTCTGTTTGGTGTACAAACTTATTAAAAAAGATGAAAGGAACATTTTATTGAGAAATTACCAATTGTTTTGAATTACAAGGTTCAACTCTGACCCAGGCAGCCCACATGCTCCTCATTTTCTGTGTTGCAATATAAGCCTGGAAATACTTAATATAAAAAGATCAAAGTGGGCTTTGTGCTGCAGGAACAAAGAGCCTAATGGGGTATGTGTAATGGGCTATGAGGACTCTGGACTCTGTCAAAGAGCTCAAGAAGGTGAATCCCTCAATGCTGAAAACATAATTAAATTTATACGCAGAAGACATTTGTTTTAAAGTTATAACACGTTGTGCGCCTTCATATATACGCGAAACACGCTGAATTAATAAGCTAAGAACAAAAAGGAATTTTCATTCTTAAATTTAGCTAACAGATGGAGAATTCTCGTGAGATGCCTGCATATGTGTGTGTGTGTGAGAGAGAGAGAGAGAGTTAGAGGAGAGAGAAAGATTGCTGGGAACTTTTCCTTTTAACCAAAGTTGTGTGAATTTATACACTCGTTCATCCTCTCTATCACGCGCCACTTACTTTCTCTTAAACACACACACACACACACACACACACACACCCCTCGCCCTCGCTCTCTCTGTTCCACCTTCAGTGCGACTCAACACCTTGCATCCCGAAGACAGCCGTCTGAGTGTGCGCCAGTCCGAGCGCACGTTCGGAGATGCACAAAATAAAGTTTTGTTAAGAACGCAGAAATCAAAGTCTCGGACTTGCGGGGAGGTGGAGGAGTCCCATTAGGCTCCCTGTGTAGAATGAAGAATGCCTGACTGATTAAAAACAGATGGAATAACAGCAACGCTGCTGCTCCCAGCTCAACTGGCAAACAGGAAAGTCTAACCTCAACAGACAGCCTCTTTCCCTTAATCATTCCCATACTCCCACTTGTCATTATTGCGAGCAAGTATCAGTGGTTATTGAGCATTTAAAACTCACACCCTGGATTAGACGCTGCATCTACACACCGTTATACTGACAGAGGTCAGCAGACACGAGGATGCAAAGAAGAGGGAGAAGGCAGTGATCTGTGACTGCGTTAAAACAGATCTTCACAAGAGTATGCTTTTTTACATGAGTGCAAAGTGGCCATGCTTGGGTCACCACACACACTATAAAAATGATTACAGAGTAGGACCAGGCAATAAGACTGTACTATTGATGATAATAATATTACTACTACTACTTCTAATAATAATAATAATAATTTCAATAAGAGTAGCGATAAGATACAAATTTGTCTGTACTTTTGCA
This sequence comes from Leptodoras nelsoni, assembly GCA_028566375.1. Lineage (NCBI taxonomy): Eukaryota > Metazoa > Chordata > Actinopteri > Siluriformes > Doradidae > Leptodoras > Leptodoras nelsoni. Next base: position 10,288,787 of record JAOVVG010000037.1, on the reverse strand, counting down.
ACACGCAGGGTAACAAGTGGCTGATTAAGTGTTGAATAAAATATATTTTTTTATTTAATATGTAATAATAATGAGGGACAACTCATACTCTTACTATAGAAAATCTAAATACTGTCATGCATTTTATGTGTCTTGTGAAAATGTATTCAAGTCCAGTGATGCTTTTGCGTCTCCAATCACGACTTGGAAAAAGCTCCAGAACTGCTCCAGAATCATTAGTGAGAAATGATGATGTCTTGGTTGTTTCTGATGTAATGGAAACATGTCATAAGGCAGCACACGGGAACACACACACACTCACACACACACATGCACACACAAAACTCTTCCTAAACCTCAGAGCACACAGCAAATCCCTTTCTCCATAAGACAACAAATCTCAAATAGCTGACAAGCTTAATATTAAATATATCCTCACACCAGCTCTCCACTTTCCGGCTCTCCGTACACCGAAAATGCACTCACCGATTTCCCGTTGTAGTAATACATCAGAGAGTTGCTGCCCATTCCAGGCACGGGGTAGGCGCAATACATGATAACGCTTTAGCTTCGGACTGAGCGACGCTCAGCAAGTGCACCGTCTCAGAGCAGCACACGACCAGGAAAACCTCTAACGCTCCCTAGGCATACATCCAGCCGGCTCGACACACACTTATTCCTTCAGCCTTGGCCTCTACACATGGATCTACTCACTGAGACCTTATGCAAAGTGGGGCTGAACCATTTTAGCCGGCAGTTAGGGGGGAGGGGCCTCGGTCCCCTAAGCTTGGTAAGAGCTGAGCCAAAAGGAGTGGAGAAAGAGGGAGGGAGGGAGGGAGTGTAGAGAGGGAGGGAGAATGGGGGGGAAGCGTGGTTTAGTGGGAAAAAAATAATGAAATGGGGGAGGGATTGAAAACAAATGTGTGAATGTAGCTGAGTAAAAGATGAGCAAAATATCAGATTTTCAGACAGGAGAGGAAAAATGTCTGAAATAATGTTGGGTCACTGTACTAAATAATTTAAAAGAAGGTTTTAGTCCTGAGATTAATATTTTGTTTGAATCAGGATTTTTTTCTTTAAAGGCAAGGCCGAGTTAAGACTTCTTCACCAAAGATTTTTCATTCACTCAATGAAAGAAAAAAAAGGCAAAATTGTTCAACTACCTGGTGTGTGTGTGTGTTTACAGGCCATGTACTGGAACATGGCTTCACACTGAGTTCGCTCTGAAGTGAACTTTGTAGTCAGTAGAGTTGTTTCAGTAGGCTTCCCGCCATGTGGCCATGGAAAACACAGCGAGTTGTTGAACACATCCAACAGCTGCAAAGGACTCAGGCCTGACAGCAAGCTCACTGCGCTGCTCAATTTCCTCACACACACACACACACACACACACACACACACACACACACACACACACACAAACTCCCTTTCTTTAACCAGTCCTCAGTCCTCAGTCCCCCTTGAGGGCCTCTCGTACACAGCCATGGGGGTTACAACACAAACTGTTTCTCTCTCTTTCACTCACACACACACACACCCACACACACACCAAGGAAGGAAAGGGGTGTGGGGGGTCAAGTCTGTGGACAATTTGAGGTAGGAAGAGAGGAAGATGTAAAAAAGGAAGGACAGAAATGGAAAAGGGAGCATGGGGAAGCCAGAGAGCGAGAGAGAGAGAGAGAGAGAGACATCTCCTGCTGCGGTGAGGAGGGAGTGAGTGCTGTGTGCTACTGCGTGTCCCTTTAAAGCCCACTCTAGCCAGACCTGCTCTTTCATGTGTCTCTCTGCAGGCGTGCTGGCCCAAACACTGCCCCTAGACCCATTCACAACATTACTGTTATGGAAAGATGAAAGACATCCCGCCATCCCACCCCCCTCGCCTCTGCAAACGATACTTTATGTTTTCCCCCCTAATTCCATTATTATTTATCCCTCTTTCTTCTACAAGCGAGACTCTTTTAAACCGTTCCAAGGCTGGGGAATCGACAGGCTGGTACCGTTTTAAAATCTGGAGTCATTTCAAGCTGATGCTTTGAGGGAGGCTGCCACGATAGAAGTGCGTTTGAAGGCTCCGAAAACCAAGTCCAGATAAGGAATGCACCACCGAGAAGAGACAATGAAAGGGAAAAAAAATCCCAGACACCCCAAGCAGAGAAAATCATGGACATATGTCCATATTCTTTACAATATAGAACTATGTTATCCTCACAGGGGTGAAAATTAGGTTAGTGCAAGAGGAAAATATTGTTTCAGCAACTAGTGTCAAAACAGTGGCCATATTAAATTTAGACAATACCAGCTACTACTCAGTGACTGACGCACTGCACAAGAAGATACAATAAGGGGGGGAACACAGTAGAAAAGGAGTGAGTAACTAGGAGCAGACAACCTCATCGACATATCCACAATTTGTTCCAACAACCACGGCAGGCTTGCTGAATTTGGCAGCACAAGTGAACACTTGGTGGCATTGATACACAGCAATCGCTGTAGGCTAGTGAAGATGGGATCCACCAAGCATGAGACAGTTTACACCCAGTCGTTCAGTTGTGTACAAAGAAATGACTGCATCATCAGACTGAATACCCCATCACAGCCAAGGCCACGTACAAAAATCCGAGCGCCTGTGCACAATCACCTGACTTCACATCACTCTTCGGACAAATCAGCTTCCCAGAATGTCTAATGTAATATCACGAACATGCTACAGGCAGACAGAGGCCTGTCGAGGGCCGTTTCAGCTTTGACTTGACCCCCACTGGGTAGACATTTACACATTTAGTTATGCATAAACATAACTTCAGCCTGTTCCCAAACACTGTCCTGTCCCTCTACTACTAATGGCCCATTTCCACCAGCAAGGTCCCCGGTGCCGTTTCTGGAGATCCTGTACCAAATCTGGAACTGTTCCATAAACTTCCTGGATAAAAAGGCCCGTTCTCAGCAGGTGATATCGGTTCAGTTCCAGCACCGAGATGACCAGGAGTTTTCAGATGACGGTGTCTCCATTACATCAGTTCAGGCATATGACTGATATTAAAAAGCAATAAGACTGCATGGTGGAAATGAAAACAAAAATGAAATATTGCAGTCATGAATTATGGACAATTACAATTACGAACTAAATACGGTCATGCCAAGAATCCATTTTTAGCATCTGACGTGTATTAGGAAGCTTTGATATCGGATCACATAACGGTGCAGCACTTAACCAGGTGGAAATGAACAACAGGTGGTAAAATGGTTTGCAGGTTAGGTGAAGCAGCACCAACACACACTGTCACTGGTGTGTAGGCTACAGAAAGACGGCTAATAAAAACTTCTTAAACCCTAAACACACACACACACACACACACCCTATAGTGGTCCAGCTGCCAAAAGGACATCCTCAGAACCAGATGTTTCTTTAATCACCACACACACAAACAGGAGGTCCAATAATAATAATAACCAATAATAATAATTAAAAAAAACAATTTGTTTCCTTTAACCCTATAAACTCCAGGATTTTGACCAGGCTCAGCACTTACACTCCTCTATCTTGTGTATAAACACACTTGTGAGCTGAGGAATGTTGTTCACTAGAGTACACGGAGAGAAGCTCTTCCTCCGAGGTTGCTTGTGATAAATGACCTGCTGCCGTTAAACACAAGAGGACTGGTACAAGTAGATATCCAAACATGGTTCTTATGTAAGGTTGTTGCTCCATGGCTGACATTCAAACTGAAACTAGGATACACGACGACATACCTCAGACAAACTGCTTGGCAGGTTATATGTCTGAGCTGTCTGTCACTGTGCCAGGGCACAAACGCAAGCAGGATGAAAGCCAATTAAAATTAGCTTCATCCAATATACCTAGCCTACCTATACCTTCTGGCCTGAAACTTCACATGCACGTACAAATCCCGGCAACTGCTTTACATCCGTCTAACCAGAGCTGACTGTTGACAGTACAGGAGTTTGGTAGCAGAATCGGGAACATGTGTGCACCGACTCAGGTATGTGAACATGTATCTGCACTCATACCCTCGCTGCGTAAATAATTTACAACAGTACAGAGTGTGAGTAATGAGTCTAATCTCGTGCTCTCTGTTCGTCCAACTGATCTTTTTCTCCTCTGCCCCCTCTCTCTCCCCCTCTGGTAGATGAAAGCAGCGCGGGCCTGGGCTGTTTGTCACCTCCATTATCTCCATATATTCTCTTGTCAGTGGTAAATTTCAGCAGCCCAAATCTAGATAAACAGTGGTGCTCCCAGAGGTGGGCACATCTCTGTTCAGGATCACAGCTAGTCAAACCACAAACATCTATCTAATCACTTATCTGATGAGCTCATCTCCCTCCAGACCGTGTGTACACATCCGTGTCTCTCCAACAGACATGCATCCAAAAACATACTGAAACCACTGCCCCCTGGTGGAGGAATTCTGACCTGATGACCTGCAAGCAGAGACATCGTGACTCACTAGCTCTGGAAAATCAGACATAAACTGAAGTCTTCCAAAAGGAACATAAGCAAGGTACGCTCTGCAGGATGCACGCAATGCCTGTCATTCCATAAGAAGCTTTGGTTGGGAAATACGCTTTTTTTAAACAGAAATGTAGCCCCAAAAAGCCCACAGCACTGATGATGTACAAAACAAAAAGAAGAACAGAGATTCTTTAAAGAACAAAGAGCAGTGGCCACATGAAAGAACCACATCAAACCTCAATCTCTGGAGTTATTCTTACACGGCTTTAGAGGGCCGTTTTATCCAGAGGCTTGTCCATCTCTGCAGGGCCTGCTCAGTCAGGTCCTGACCCTGCATTAGGGCCCCAGCTTCAAAGAGACACACACACACAAACAAATGCCTGTAGCCTGCACATTCTGCTGCTGCCTGTAGATGGCTGTCTAGTCAAAAACCTAGCTTAGTATTTACACACACACACACACACACACACACACACACACACACACACTCCTCTCAGTGTAGATGCAATGTTAAGGAGGAGAGCTGGGTCGTAGTTGGCTTCCCCGCAGCCTAACCACGCTCTGTTCCTGAAACTGTTTCCCGCTAAGAGCAACCCGCGCCAAACAAGGGTCTGAGTGACACGTCAAGAGTAAATGACAATCTCTATTTTGATTCACAGCCAGGGTTCTCACTTGCGAAAGACCCAGAAGGGAGTTGACCATATAAGTCAGCCCCCCTCCCTCCCCAGCCCCCTGCCCTCACTCATACCCTAAGTCCTCTCCTTTGGCTCATCGCTGCATCAAGCAGACAAGCTGGTGACAAGGACACTTAAAAAAGCCTGGCCGTTCACACAGCTCCAGCCTCGCAGTCATGCATGAATTTCCTACAAGAAGCCTTCTCTTGCCCACAGCATCAGAGCTGCTGAACTCTTCCCTTTCACTCTGTATCAGACAGACTGTCAGGCTGGCTGGGTGCTTCAGCACAGGTGCCCAAACAGCTGCCTGGCAGCAGCCGCTGCTGACTGACTATCCATGATACACACTCCCTGCTATACACTCTCTCGCCAACTACTGTGCATTTTCCACTGAAAAAGTGCCAGCACTGGTATTGGTATTGGAGCAAACCTTTTAATGAAGTGTCCCACATTTCTACCTGGTTCTCAACCAAACCGGACAAGCTCAAATGTGCCCAGTCCTATAGTTTGGCTATCAGTAAGCCTAACTGACCAAGGTTAAAAGAGGTACCTACCATAATATAGTCATTTATGGCGATAAAATGAACAATTACACTATAAGGTAAAACATATGAAGACACCTGACAATTGAGCATCCCATTACAAAACCACTGGCACTAATGTGGAGTTGATCAGCTGCCATAACAGCCTCCACTCTTCTGTGAAGCCTTTCTAATAGGTTACGGACTGTGGTGGGGGAAATCTGTGCCACAACGTTTCAGGCAAGAAGGCCTGATGTGAATTTGATGCTTCAATTCAACCCAAAGGTGTTCAGTGAGGTTGAGGTCAGGGCTCTGTGCAGGCCACTCAGGTTCATCCACTTCAGTCTTGGGAAGCCATTCCTTTACGGAGTTTACTAGTACCGACATGCTGGAACAGGTTTGTACTAGATCACTTGGTTCTGCTGTAAGGAAATCGTAATGAGACATTCTTGACAATTCTGTGTTTCGGAAGATGCGCTTCCTGGTTAGATGTCCACATACATTTGGCTATATATCGTATATAACTGTTATATAGCATGTTTAACAAATAGTCAGATAGTCACTGATCAGTGTTTGGGTTATAAGCCCTGGTGTTCTGTTCATGCGTCACAACATTACTGCTTGGGTCAGGGTACCACCTTTATTTTCTGTCCATACTCATCACTGGGACATGCCTGTGTTCAGTAAGCAGAAGAGCTGTGTAACTGTTATGTACTAAACTTTTTTGACTTGCAGAGTTCCCACATGCCTGTATGTTCCTCATTCTGAAAAAAGTACCATTTGTGCATGCTCGTTAACATGGAAATCATTCTACCAACCAGCACCGATCACACCATGGCCACTGTGTGCAGTGCTGAACAATTCACAGCACGGATGTGCATTTCGCCAGTGTAAAGTGGAATCAGCTTAAACACGAACATCAGTTATGATCGTTCTACAAGAATGTTAGCTGTGTTATGAATATCAGTAAGCCTTTGGGCTTTTTTGTTGAACCTATTTGCCCTAATAGCTTGGATCTGAAATCTGATTCTCCTGGGCACAAAATATGGACAAATTCTGAGAACGTATCGTATCGCATGGCATCAAAGCCAGATCCTTCAGCATCTACACACAGCAGACAACTCAACAAACACGTTCAATGACGAAATGACTTTCTTATTGCTTTTACCTATTTATCATTTCTTCACCGTTGAAACCTTTTTGTTACGGTGTATAACTTGAGCAGTTGCCATGGAGACACAGCAAGCCCCTCACCTCATGGCCCTTTTTGCTGAATGAGAACTTTCGCCAGTGCCTTATCAGTGGGAAAGGGACACCCGAGTGCTTTCACTTTCAGGCATAATGATATGATGCAAATGAAGAAATACTAACTCAAATATGGCTCACGTGTCAACATTACACCATCACTCAATAAATGATCAGTCTAATATTCACAACCTATTCCTATACTAATTCGTACACAGACATTGTGCTCATCAGCAGTAGTTTCAACTAGGAAATTCTGAGGCAGTGCAAAAAAAGGGTTAATAATGCTTCCGTCCCCTCTCCATCCTGAAAAAACATCCTGTACACAAAACGAACATGGTTATAAACATTTGTTAATTCTCACTCTGCTTCTTCAGCCTCTTCCTAAACCTAACATCTTAAAATCTGCCTCAGCACTTGGGTACAATGCGGATGTTCCCATAAATATTTACATTTGTTAAAAAAAAAAAAACCTCCACATGTTCACCCCAGCCCATACGAAATGTGGATGAGGCTAAAATGTAAATAGTTGCTGTATTTTTAGGTGGGGCACGAAAAGGTAGCGTAGGTGTGCTGGAAAGAAATAAATAAGAGTGCGTTCCCTGTGGAGGGATTAATGATGGGACGCATTGTGTTCATTTTGTTTATCAAGCAGCTATTCAGGCCTCTAGTGGGGCTCTGGTGCTTACGCAAGCAAAAGCTTTCTCAGGCATCTGCAGCTGCATTCCCGCCATACAGGTACCCTGCAGACTGTGCTCTCACACACGCGCACACACACAGCTGCCCCAGCAACGCAGCGAGGCTCTGCAGGTGTGCGTGCTCGCCAGTGCCTTCAAACAGCCAGATTCCTTATGCATCAGAACATGCTTCAGACTCATACTGCTCACACACCACTGTCCACAACTGACACACTGACTCTTCCTAGAACACCTTCACACACACGACTCTGTGCATGCAGCCTGGCCTGCAGCTATTTTCCACGTCCATCACTCACGCTCTTGAGAAAAGCGAGAATATAGCAAGCCCTGGTGTCTTATCGCTGTTAAGTGTGAGGTACAGAGTGCTGCTGTATTTTATCCTCTGCCATGTCACTGCTTTGCCCCGTTCTGAATTGGGCGGCTTTGAGTTACGAGTCACAGAAGTGCACCTGCGCCCATGTGTTAAGCGCTGACAAATAAAAGCCTAACGTCCATTTACACAACAAAGAGACGTACCCCGCAAGGCAACCAATCTCTCGTCCCCCTCCTGTATTCCTCTCTTATTCACACTACTTGCATAAGCAAGAAAGTGCTGCATGTTCTCCCATAATACCCTGCACACACACTCGGTTCAAGGCAAACTGGTATTCAAACACAAATTTTGCAGATGAAAAAAAAAACACAAAAATCCTCTACAACTCCGCCTTTATATCCCATGCTTGACTTTTTTTTAACCAGCTGGAGCGATGGTGCAGCGTGCATTTAACGAACACTACGAAAAGCAAATCCCGTCACCATGTCACCCTTATCAAAGGCCTTTCTTTTGTTCTAGGAGGGAAAAAAAAATCCTTCTGTAAAAGCAGTGAGAAAACTCTGACAAAACCGTTTGCTGCTACTAGCGCCTTAATGGAGGCTTTCACCACGCGCTGGGCTTCCTCACAATCAGCAGCTGACTGTGTGATTGATGCATATTAATGAGTCGGGCGGCGCAGGCGGAGGCAAGCTGAGCTCCGCACTTCCTCTGCATCCTAATGGCTGCTGCTCTGCTGTGGGATTATCGCCCATGGAAACTTTGCCCAATTCGCCTCTATTAATCTCTGCCTGTCCTCCTGTTCAGGCAACATAATGACTAATTAAACATCAAAAGAGCAGCAGTGGGGATGGGCCATGACAGCTCACGGCCCTGAGACTGACTCCCGTGAGACCCAGAGACAGAGGAGGCCATAGAGTCGCATGCTAGAATCACAAATCAATCAGCCATCCTACACACACCTCGCCCCTGCAGCCACACTCAGTAAAACAGGCCTGATTAGCAAAACAGTGGCATGCTCCTGCCGTGCACACACACACACGCGCGCACACACACACACACAGCACTCAGTGATACCACCGTGCTGGAGGATGACTTTGAAGAGACAAAAACAAAGTGCATCCAAGAGCTGAGACATCACCAGCTTTTATTAAGCATGTCTGTGCTTTTCTGAGTGTGTGTGTGTGTGTGTGTGTGTGTGTGTGTGTGTTTATAAAAGGAGACTGAAAAACTGAAGCTTCACTCACAGACGACGGCAGCCCAGGGGGAACCTTGCGTACTTTCTTTGTTTGTAGAGGCTCTGAGGGGAGATGAAGCAACAATAAGAACAGCATTTGAAGGAACACACTGTAAGAAACACAGTCAAGCTGTAACATGCTTTGATGTAATTGTATTATATTTATTTCAGTGATTTATTTCACCAGACTACAATCACAATTGCACTGAAAGTTTCCCACTACCTGTAACCGACACCACGCTTCGACACTGTGTACATCTGTCACAAGAGTCTTTTACTCAAAAAGAATCAAACAAAGCAGCTCAGGTCTGGCAGGAAGCACAGTCTGAAGTCTCAAATGCAGAAACTAGCCACTTCCATTGCACAGCGAGGTATTTTTTCCAGGCAAATAACATGATTTATTATTTAGAAACAGTTTAAAGCATGAGAGTCTGACTGTGAACACCTTTTCCCACACAGCAAACTGACTTCCTTAGAGGAGGAGGCAGATACAAACCCAGAGGAGCGGATTCCTGGAGAGAGCGTCTTCGTGGATTGGAGCCTGTGAAGGAGTAAAACGGAGCCGGTGACTTTCCTGCTGTGGTCACAGGTCCTGGGCTGGACAACGCCATGTCTGACCGCAGAGTGGACTACAGGGAAAGAAACAAAACATAAAAAAATGAAAAAGTACTCATCTACAATCTGAAATTCAAGGGATTAGTCATACAGTGAAACAAAACTGATTTATTTATTACCAGTTAGAATGTTTGACTTTTATTTGTATTTTATTAATTCCCTTTACAGCAGTCTCGTCGATGTGGCCATGTCAGCAGACTCAGTTAAGTCCAAGGCTAAATCGATCCAATCAGTCTGACCTAGTGATTGCCTTTGCTCCAGCCAGCAGTGTACTGTTATTGATCAGGTGTGACCAGGGCCCTGGGGCACAACCACACCGAGGCCAGGAGAGAGAGGAAGATGAAAGAA
>JAOVVG010000037.1:10218884-10241937 GCA_028566375.1 Leptodoras nelsoni | reverse complement strand
TGGAGAGATGGCAGGAGGGAAGAAGACATCTTTCTTACTCCAAAGCTCAGCTGCATTTTATGTGGCACTATATATCTGGTATACATCCGCATGCCTACGTTCATAAATTAACTGCTTCAACTTCGTATTACAGTCGCGTGTTGGGCTTGCTTGCGTTGTGTGACCCGGAGCTGACAGCTGCCAGGGCGCCTGAAAAGGACAAATCTTCAGAGGGGAAGGTCTGCAGGGATAGAAGAGTTAGATAGAAGGGGTAATTGAGGGAGGGCAGGGGGAGTTTTTGCTCCTCTGGGACCATTAGATCATCAATCATGCCTGGCTCATCATCTCTAAATGCACCATGCTCCTGTGTTCCTCTGTGTTTATGCAAGTGTGTGTTCTGTCGCTGTCCAGTTACTGCTGGCTAAATGACTGTCAAATCACTGCTTAAGCATGCAGGCCAACGCTCCAGCAGATGACCCAGTCCCCTGATGCGACGTTTAAAGAGTTCTCTCTCGCCACAGTTCTGCGTCCAGGTGAACATTAGCTTGCGCTGTAACATTTGGGGGACAGGTGATAGGAGCATGATGGACAGGACGAGGCATTGTGGGATGGCGGGGAGCGGATTGGGCTGTCAGACAGGAGGCCTGCGGCCGTGGCTGCCCAGGATCCAGAGTCTGGCTGCTGGCCAAGGTCAGCACTCAGCGACTGGAGGCTGTTCACAGCCCACTAATCATACACACGCTCAGAAGCGAGAGTGAGAGTGAGAGTGAGAGAGAGAGAGAGAGAGAGAGAGAGAGAGAATGAGAGCAAGGAGAGGAAATTCATCTTTTTTCGTTGTTGAAAAAAGAGCAGCCTGAGAACCACAGAAAACAAGGCACAAATGATCTCCGAGAGGTTACAGAGACAAATTTTCCATGCTAAAGACACATTCATGAATAAACAGCCATTCTCACTGTAGTCGTTTATCTGATGTGAGATTAGAGATTCTGGTAAACCTCCACACGAGTGCTGTGACACATGAAGATGCTGATAAGATTTAAACACGCCGTATACACTGCAGGGGAATTCACTGTCTGTTATTGAGCGGCTGTGGTTGATCTCTCTGATAGCACTCCATGAACAAACCACAAGAGGATAACGGCTGCCATACGGGAGGATTCGTGTCTTTTTCTTCCTCCTTGTTTTCTATCAGGTAGAGGGGGCTTTAAAAGTGGTATGCGCAGACATTTACACTGGGGCTTGATCTCTGAAATGGCTGATGTGTAACTAAGAATAACTCAACATCCCATATTCCTATCCGTGCGTTTTATAAACACGGAAAATGACTGGTCACAGGGGACCATCGTGCACAAACACAAAATCCAAACAGCAGACAGAGTGTTTGTGTGGACATGAGGGCTAATAGATGGGTGGATGGAAAGATATGAGCATAGGATTTAACTAGAGGTGAGGATTAAGGGAATCTCCCCATTCTCTCTGTACAAAGCAGGCTGTGTGTTTGACAGGCTGAAAAGCACTTCGTGTATATATATGATGGGTATATGCAGCTTTGCTTTTACTCATCCCAGGCCACACTTTACTGCTGTCAGGCACACACAAGCGGCTTTCTGGGAGAGAAGTGTCCATTTGTGCTGTGTGCACTGTTTCAGTAATGCTATTGATTATTCCAGGTCAGACTCTTTGGCAATGATAAATGATTATATAGCACACACAGCGTATAGTATTATACACGTCCGTGCTGGTACAATGATCGTATGTGATTGTGTGCATGCCCGTGTGTGTGTGTGTGTTGTATGAAGGACTGGAACAGCTGTCTGCTCGCTGATGCCCGCCCCTTGCAATGTCAGGATCGCTGATTTATATGCACCTAGAGCAAAGATATCTCAAGCATCTACAAGTTATAATTCAAATCAGCCCAGTGCCAGAGCCATAGCCTGTAGATGTGCGTTGGGGAAGGGCACTGAAATATAAACAAGGTAACGTGGCATGGGAGCCTCTGACATTTGACTGATCTCTGATGGGAAGTGACAGGAGAGTGACATTAAATGAAATTCATACAGGGCACCCAGAACAAACCAATGTGTACAAGACAAAACAAACAAATCGAGAAACAGAGAGAGCTTCACACTTTGTTAGAGATGTGTGCATGCCTCTGTGTGTGTATGTGTGTGTGTGTGTGTGTGTGTGTGTAATGAAATAAGGCACAAGCCTTGGCTGACTCTATTTGCATGCATGGAAATCTCAGCTTATCACAGATCTGAAATGCATCCATGATTCCATTCCAATTACACAGAGCTATATTTCCAAACCTTGCAAACGTAACCGTTCGTTATTTAGAGATTTCATATCTGGCACCACCAATAATATCAATCATTATCATTTAAAGTGGTCTGCCGCATTTGCATTTTTATTTATAAATGCCATGGTGGTAATGCATGGGGATAGTAGTAGTAAAGGTATAGCATGCCTTTATTTATTTATATACTGGATAAATATTTGATATGCAATCATTTAAGATGAAACCTTATATTTTGGCATCGAAAAATACGGAAAGAGATCAAAATGTGAAGATTTGAGCGCTGCTGTCAGTATTGTAGGTGCTTTGAACAAGAAGAGAAAGGACAGTGTTGTGCTAGACAAAGTAAGATCGACAGACAGAACACGAGAGGCAGATAGAGAGAATGAATGAAAGAAAGAAAGAAAGAAAGAAAGAGGGAGAGAGATCTTTCTTACCCTGGAGGACTCGTCATAGGAAGGGCTGGACTGGCCACCTGCGGCCCAAGATGCCTCGGCCGTCCTCTCATCTATACCTGTCAACAGAGCAGATACACATCTCCATCATCCTGCACTGCTCTACTGTACTACACAACACACTGCACACAGATAACGCACCTGTGTAAGGAAAAAGAAAGAAAGGATTATGCTATATCAAAACCAATCTAAACCAATCAACGACTTCTAAGAAACATTAAGTTAATGAGCGATCGCTATTAAAAAACAACAACAACAACAAGAAGCATCTAACAGAAAAGAAAGAAACGGAGCAGTCTACTCTCGAATGCGCTGTAATTCCATTGAAAATCTTGGCTTTACAAATCGTAGCATATCATTTATTTTGCTTTACATAAATCACGCTCAGATACGTGTTGCTCCCCGGCACGCACCGGCGTTCGTACGCCAGCAACTGGGCCGCTCTGATTTGGCAGTGATGTATAACTCAACCTCATCAAAACAGCTGAGCACTGAAACCTGATGAAGCTCATATTTTATGCAGCCTTGCGGCTCTCAAAGACAGCCACCGAAAAACACGCCCGCGAACGCGCAAAATAAATAAATAAATAAAAGTTGACAATTGAATAGATTCAACATCTGGTATGTGATGAACAAATACAATATCTAGTTCTCGCAAAATTGCATTTTATGAAGGCTGTTGGGTAAAGATATATGAATCTTTGTGTCTTTGTGCTGTTCGAGCCAATATTGTTTTGCAGGTAACAACATTCCGTTTCACGGTCTCATGTACGAGGCACAAAATTGCCGCTGAAAAACATCAATATTGCCTCGAGTTATTGATAATCCATCTCACCAGAACATGATATTTGTCATTTGATTTCACTCGGTTATAACATATAAAACATATCAAAGTGAAGCAAACCAATCGTGAAGACCCAAGTACTGGTACAGATTACAAAACAGAACATACTGAAGAGAGACAGACAACACGACTCTGATGCACACGGATTTAACAATGTGCTAAACTTTCCTGGCTTGTGCTGCATGGCTGGACAAGCCACATACTAAATAGCAACTATGAGCCAGGAATTTGCATAGGGAGAACAAACAAGAGAGTGAGAAAACAAGAGGAAGAGAGCAATTGTGCAAAACGAAGAGAAAGACATAGAGAGCTTTTCTGCTGTTTTTTTTTCCCTGAAGGCCTATAGCACACAATCAGAGTGTGTGGGCAAAGACTGATCTCATGCCAAAGACAATCTTCAGGCCAAGCTGTCTGTGTGGCACTCCTGCAAAGAAGAAGCTGGCCTTCACAACCCTGACTGAGGCAGGCATTTTCTCCCTCGCTGCTGTGGGAATGAAACCTTTGTCCAGTGCTTTTCACAACAATATCATGCCGTGGAAAAAAAAAATGTATTGTAAAGATAACAATAGTAAGGAGACAAGTATATATTTAGGGCATGAGCATCTATCTAAAACAGAGGAATAAAAGTGACACAAGCCTGAACTTTAAAAACAAACCTCAGTTTGAAAGCAGAAATTGGGCTGGGTCACTCCTTCGCTTTCACTCAGTCAGATTTGGAATGTGTCAAAGGAAAAGGACATGTGTTCTGTATTTACAGCAAAGGAAATGACCTCACAGGGAAGTCCTTCTCAGAGGAGCGCAAAGGAATTTGGGCCACATGTCTTTACAGTATGTTTATCCCTGTTAAAAATATTAAACAAACACCTGTTTCATAGATTTCAAACAACGACCTGTTTTATAGAAGCTTTGGCTGAAAAGTAGTGGACTTCAACTCAAAGACTGAAAGAAAGAGAGAGAAACAGGAGGGAAAGAGAGAGCAAGAGAGAGAAAGAGAACAAGAGAGAGAGAGAGGGACAGAGAGCAAGAGAGAGACAAGGAGAGGTAGTGAGAGAGAGAGAGAGAGAGGGCGAGAGAGAAAACTCCCCCTTTCCGTGGTTTGTTCTATTATGAGTCAGCCGCTCGATTTATCCATCTGCCAAATCACAGAGCGCCAGTCACGAGGCTCCAGTCACCAAGGTCAGGCACTGAAAGACGATTTCCAAACTACTCGTTTAAAAGAGCTCGTACACCTGAACAGCGGGTTAAGTATGCCAGGCTCTACCTGGCCTGCAGACACTTTCTCTGGCTATGAATCAGTTTTATAGCTGCACTCATGTTCACAATGGCAGGTAACAGATTTGTAGCACGGGCCTTCCTGTGAAAGACACCAGCAGTGTGAGAGGGACACATGTTCCACACCTGTATCTGCCTATTCTGTGCCCAGCGCTCACGTACGGCTCCGGGTCAATCCTTGTGCGCTTCCACAGACCGAGTCAATGTTGTTTGACAGGTAACGGCATTCAGTTCCTCATACAAGCCTCGATATTTTCAAGTTATCGATCATCTATTGACCACCTTTCCGTTGGCACGTCGGCTTCTGCTGAGCAGTACACTCCTCGCCCCTGCCTCTCACCGGCATGTAACGCGTATCGTGGAGCTCATCTTTATAATTATTTCAAAGGCGTCATTTTTTTCCATGCTTAATTATGAAAATTAGTTCCAAAATAAATGCAAATTATGCATGCCTAAGCGCTTCTACATAACTGCCGTGGATTTTGTGCTCTCGCCCGGTGCCAAAGAGGGTTCATTTACATGCAGTGTCTGTTGAGAGCAGGATTTAAATATGGATTTAACTTGGCACAGTGCTGCCTTTCGAGCAAATCTTTGTCTTTCTTATTTCAGTGGCTAGGAGGCATGACAGACTCGTATTCAGAATTTTCCTCCTCTGTAGAACCTTATGTATTTTTCATCGAATGTATTTTTACCCATTGGTTTTTTTAATTAAAAATTAGGGCCTAGCTTTGTTTATGTAAACATTTAGCCTAAAGGTGGGTTGATGTGATGAAACACACACAAGGCCTCAAATTGAAATACAGCGCAAACATGTGGATAAGAGAGAACACTAGAGAACACTTCACAGAAAAATCCAACCGCTATACATGTCGATGTGTGTGAATATCGATAGCAGAAAGTTAAAGGGCAGTCATGATGGACTGAAGACTTTTCTTTTCAGCCCAAACACTCGGTGTAAACCCGGTCAAATCACAGCCAACTTACCATAAGGAAGAAACGTGTAATATCCTCACAGTTTCACACCAAAATATACTCGTGCATGGGAACACAACCTTGACTGGAAGGCAAATATTTCTCTTGGCAGAGATCGGCTCTCTTCTGGGGTTTAATCGGCAAACAGGTGTCTACGTCCCTTCACACAGACATACAGTGTAGCAAAAAAAACACACAAAAAAAACAGCAATGGAGCAATTACTCACAGAAGTGAGTGGCTCGCTTATGTGCTCTGGCACTCTAAAAAAGCAACACAGTCAGAGCTTTGATTGACCGCTCCTGGCCACGGCGGTGAAAATGCACACGGCAGACGTGACATCACTGAAGGTTCGAGTCGTTTCTTGGGACCTGCTGTTTGCCAAATTGCCATGGAGTCAGAGTGTTGCGCTGGCAGGACAGACGGACACCGCTTGCGGGATCCGCTGTGGAGATGCAATCGATACAGACCCACAGCGAAGCGGAGAACTGATGCGACCTCCGCCTGGAGGACTATTACCGTTTCTTTCCTTCGTCCTGACTCATCTGAAGGAAGCAGGAGAAATAAAGCCTACGGGCTAAATCCGACATTTGGAAGTCTTCAAGGAACTCGGCTCGCCATTAATCTGCATTTTTTATCAGTACATGAAAAAATAAAAGAACATCCTCCTGTAAACTATTAAACATAACCTGTACAAAACAGAAAACTGAATCTTGTTAGAAATCCCTACATCTATAAATACTGTATTGCAGGAATGTGGAAAGCCCAGATAGATAGCTAACATACTTGTAGCTCGTTGTAGAGATTCGGGGTCTGAAACTCTGCTGTATTACCAGCTGTTTATTTACCGTCCGTCACAACAGTCCATCATAATCAGGACTTTGTTTATCACTGATATAAGCTAATTAGGTAAAAATGTAATAACTTGCACGTTAAGCGTGATAGGCTATATTTTGTGACATAAAAAACTGAGGACAAATGAATGAAGTTTAAAATCATGGAATCTAAACTAAATTCACAAAGCCTTCACATACCAAAATAAAACACGTACCCAAACACACACACAGGGATTACAGTAATCTAAAACTGTGTGTTTTTGTGGGGTGGGGTGCACTGAGGGGGTGTGAGGGGGGGCAAGTGGAGCAGTGAAGTGTGTCACGAAAAAAAAAGAGAAGAGAGTGTGAAGTGCAGGATGCTGGTAGGGGCTTGATGAAGTGCGCTGGCGGTTGCAGGGGAGTTTGTCATGACTACAGCATCGTCTTCATTAGGACAGCCTCCTGCTTTCCAAACTGCAGACTGCCACACAGTGCTGTCTGTCACTCTCACACACAACGAGGCTCCTCTGTGGGATGCACACACACACCTCTCGTACATTCTCTGCACACACGCGCACACACACATGCTCTCCACATCACACGCATTTCAAACGTAATCCCATCTCTAGTTATAGATGTAGGCAAATATTCATAAAAAGTGTGTGAGGATGACTCAAAGAAAAAAAAAACAACATCTGAAGGCAGAGCAGGTTCATTTTCCTATGCAAAAAAGAAACTATTTTGAGCAGCCCACTTCCAGGAAGGTTTCTGATCTTATTAAAAAAAAAAACCAGAAATTGGATATCTCATTACTTTAGGAACAAGCTACTGGAAAAATCTCACTTTCAAATGATATTTTGAAATGTTAACTTTGAAATATTGCGATTTGTATTTCTATACCTGGTCACAGCGCACCTACTGGATGACTTATCACAGCTTCCAGGACTCCACACAACACACACACACACACAAAACAGAAACCAGTAAACAGTGACTCAGTAAGTATTGCTCTTAATCAGCGCTTCTCAAATGTATTGCGGGGCTCCTTTAACTTCAGCAGACGTTCCACGGCCCACTGAGCAGAGGCGTTTATTAGGAATATCAGTCAACCATTAAAATTTAAATGTGTACAAAAATATTCTTATTAGGGCCGTGAAGCTTTTTTTTTTTTCCTGAACTTTCCACCGACAGAACGCTTAACGCCCGAGTTGACATTATTTATAAGCCTACTTACTTTGGAAGGTTTAGGATAAACTCATTCAATTAAACCGAATAGTCCAGCAAGCCAATGAGTATAAAAACTGAAGTATGAAAAGGCTGAATTGTGATTCCTACGACTGTAGAAGAAGAAAAAAGGGGAAAATAAATAAATAAATTAATTAATTAATTAATAGAATCACAGATGCTTGGGGGTTCCTGGACCCCATTTAGAAAGCTATTAAATATTACACCATTGTCTTTTGTGATACTTAATTGCAGTTTATAATACCAACACCTGAATTATACAAAACACAGATGATGCATTCCTTACAGTTCTATCCCATTTGCATTTTGAAAGATTTCCTCTTTTTTAATAAAGCTTATTCATAAGGCAGACTTATAGAAATAAGCCCTTAAAATAAACCCTACTCTGCATAAACATTCGTTTAAACATAAATTCACTGAGAGAGAGAGAGAGAGAGTGAGTGAGAGAGAGAGAAACTCCACAAAGCTACTCTGTCACCTCATTTTACCCAGCATTCCTGACGAGCACGCTCCACATGACCCTTTAAATTCCTGTCAAAGCGACTAATGCAGTGTCTGAAATAAAAATGGCAGAGGTTTTAAAGTTTCTTTACCTCCCTCTGCCCTTCCCTCACTCTTTTTGGAGCCTTTAAGAGGTCCTGGCAGAGCTGTTCTGCTGGATTTGTCTGGCCATGCCCAGTTCAGACGCATTAATCCAAACTCTCATTCCCTGCGATTTCCACACTTCCTTCCTGTGCTGCGCCCGTGCCATATGTTCACAATCGCTTATAGGGGAAAGGTGCCTCTTCCTCCAACCTTGAGCTCCATCAGAGGAATGGCGGCACACGCGAGCCAAATGGATGAGAAATTTATCTACCTCATAAAAAGGCTGTGGGCTCGGCCGAATATAGACAAGCGGGTTTGCCTCGCTCGGTCGCGTAATTAAATTCAGCCCAGCCAGGAGTACGGTGTCAAATGAAGTGCAAGTCATTTCATATCTGATCACAAATGGATATAACCACAAGAACAACAGACCGAGAGAATGAATAAATAAGTGCATCTGCTTACTTCATCATGCAAATAACTAAAGATGCGCCTTCTTATGCTTGCGATGGTTGCACGTCGTTTTGTGCACCCAGCACACCGAGCACAAAAGGATTACGCTATCACACCCCTGGGTGCTTGCAATCAAGACGGCGTTTATTGCATCAGGAGGATTTATTTTTATTGAGCTGCTCATTAGTGGGGTTTAATCAGAGCTGCGTCTTTATGACTGCTCCAACGCTGGTATCACATCGCTCATCAGCCGGCCCGAGCGCAACCACAAACAAATGCGTTCACTCCGAGAGCTCTCCATCTCCTCCCCTGACATCCAGACAAGGCAGTGCATGTCAATGGATTTTATACAAATATGCAAGTGCACCCATGTGTATTTATGTATTTACATAATCAAGCACAGCACAGCCAACCCTGCCAAGGCGCATCCACACTCTCTAATTCACAAATGTGCACGAGTGGTGACAATAGTAAAACACCAGAGTACATAAAGCCCTCCGAGTCTTCCCGTGAAGACTACATGAGCCAACATGGAGGGCGGCCCGGACGTCATCGTCCTCTGCCTCCCACTGCACTGCATGCTGGATCAGTTGAATGTCCTGATGGGGCTGGCAAACAGCAGTGCCAAGTGGACATCAGAGGCTCTGCCCTGTCCGTTCCTCTTGAACATGAGCACCCATCACTGCCAGCCTTTCTTTATGTCACCGTCACGTCAAGGGAAATTCTATAAAGAAAAGCAGCCAAACATCTTAACCAATTTTTTTTTAACAAAAAAAAAGAAGAAAAGAAAATGACAGGACAGAATTAATGATGCAATGAACTGACTGATAGCCAATCGGAGCTTATGACCACTACCCTCAGAGATCCCATCTGTCACATGGATAGAGGAGCCAAGATGACACACACTGAATAACACACGCTAGCTTTATATCGATTAACTCTCTCTGGCCCTGAGCACTGGAGAACACACCAAGGCCTTAGTGCTTAGTGTCTTAAGTACTGCCAAGAACATTTTTCTTGTATTCCTATGAGAAACACATTCTACCAGTTACAGTCAAGTGCTGTGTGTATCATTAGCCAAGCTGAAGCTTGAAACCTGGATCAGGTTTATCAACATTTAATCTATTTGTACATGTCAAATACCCCAACAAGGGAATATAATACACAATATATAAAATTACATGAAATATTAGATACAATAATATGCAAAGTTTAATGTACGTCAAACATGAGTTTGGAACACATATCCTGTCCTGTAGTGAAATAAATCTCCCTCCTTGCTACAGGAATTACAGTCATAACAAACACGCATAAAGGTTGAATGATTCAGAGAGGCTTTGACCAGGCCCCATCATCTTTAACTTATTACTTAAATCCTTCAAAAGACAAATTAAAACCAGGAACAAATCATTGCTACACACTAATCCTCAAGTCTTTTTCAAGAGAAGAGATTGGAACTTCAGTCTGATTGGTATTTTGTGCTACTGCAGAGAGGAGTAGGGGGAAAAATTGTTTTCTGAACCTACAAATACCAGGCCAAGTTAAGTGCAAATGCATTGCAGGGAAAATCTATACATAGGATAGGCTGAGTCGGCCACTGCTGGGGATTAGTGCTCGCACTACAATGGCTTCTCCTCATCAGCATTTTCTGTATCTAAAATGGAAATCCTGATAAAAGTATCAGGCTTCGGGTCACGCTCTGCGCCACACTCAGGCGGTCTCTCAGCCCCAGGAGCAGTGCTTACTGGCTTACTGAGTGTTTGTGCGTGCGCGTGACTGAGCAGGAGTGTGCGAGAGACACCATCACTTCTAGCATGTTCTTTAACCACGACAAACTGTGCTTATTGCCTGAGCGCGAGTCCGCACGGCATGCCATCTCACTCTGGGCCTCTTCAGCACCTGCGCGGCCGGGCTGAGGTCTTATCGCTCCACAGCGGGGAAACTTTTTCCAGCGAGGAAATACAAACAGGCAAGCTGGCAGAGAGGCCTGCTTAATAAACTCAGATGATGAGAGGTAGCTTCAGAGTGCCAGCAAACCTCCCACAAACACCAAACATGGCTCACACACAAAGGCCACAAGGCCAAAGCACTTGCTAAGCACAACATGCAACTGACAATACCAGTGCACACTGTACAAAACACAGTGCTCAGCATTACACCCAGGGGCAGGCAAATCATAAATCTACTAGCCTATTGGGCACGTAAATGCTTCAGTATGCTGCCCAGTTCAAGTGACAGGACAAGAAGTGGTAATGTCATGGCAGAGATGAGATGAGACAGAGATATAGAGAGAGAAAGACAGAGCAAGTTAAGTGCACTAATACAGACAGGGGGTAACAAAGGATTTTATCATCATCAACATTTTCTAGCAAAGTCTATAACGTAGCTCATCACATCTACACCCCAGCAAACAGCCAGCTATGAGGTTTGCATTCCATGGATCTGCTTAGCATCTTTATATTCTCTTGATATAGTTAACTTCAAGTTAGCTGTTACTTACATGACAAGCCTGCACTTGAGAACTTACCTAAATTTCGTCAGTGTTTCTATACACCTGTCCATTCCTGATTCCGAACAGATCATTCATCATCTGCGCATGCCGACTAATCAACCTACTAGTACAACTAGCACATCCGCCCATGGGGTTGGTGCTACAGCATCAATGAAGCTCATTATGTTTAAACACGGCTACATCCATGAGTCCATGAGTCGTCAACCAGAAAAAAGAAAACTCTTGAGAAATCTCCCAAAAGTTTTCATGTTGCTTTGTTACAGTCAATAAGGAATAGTTTTCCCCCTTTTGTTGAACCTACTTGTCTGCAAATGCAAATAAAAAAAAAAGATATGAAATGTGATAGTCCTGGGAGGCGGGGCTACTGACTTGTCCATCCCTGCTTATTAAAATGAGTAAACATTTCAAAGAGGGTCAGCCAATAAAACCTGAATATTAAAAACAAACACTTTCAAAATGACTCCTTGTAAAAGACATAAAGAAACTCAGTAATGACAGGAAAGACAAAGCTGAACAGGCTCCCATGTCCCCTTTGGTTCTCCCCCTGAAGTCTTTCTGTACGGAGCCCAACACCCACTCTGAATCTGACAGACTGAAAGGGGATCTTATTTGCCCATCTCTCCTTTTCCCTCCTAATCATATCCTGAATCATAGCCATGCCTGAATGTGAGTGGCTGCATACTTTACAGTCATTAGATAAGCCTCATCATCCCAGTTATAGTGAACTCTCTTCTTCAGCATCTTATTTACCGCTGACTTGTGTGTGAGGCTATAGCAGTCCAGAATATCTTCATTTCCCAGGGGAGAAGCTGACTATGAAACATACACTCCCCGTGCTGACCCTGAGACCTCATTCAGGAGGGCTATGTGTCATTTAAAAGTAGACAAACAGAAATCTTCACTGATCTGACTCACATTAGCATCAGAAATGGGAATAACCTCTGCTCTGAAAGCTACCGCTAGCCGTCAAGCTGTTACGGATGCGTCTGACAAACATTTCAGAGCCCGTTCCCAAGCTAGAACTCACAAATTCAATTCTGAGCTATGATTTAAGCTCACAGGAGCTTAATCTTGTTTCCACATACAGAGGGACTTATGGGTCAGACGTGTAATGAAATTGGAATGCGGTGGATGGTCCATCTCTCGTAAAGTGAAATGATCTGGCCTCTGTGCATCCCTGTGCCTCACACTGGGATTATGCAGCCGAATGGCTTTTCAAACTTACTTAGAAAAGTCACAATTCCACTGAAACTAAAGCGCGATCGTTGCTTTTCACAGACGCGCGTCTCGCTGACTCAAACACTTTTCGAAACGGAGGTCTTAATTCCAAACGGCCCTTAAATAGTCCATTATATGAGCTAATGTAAAGGAGCTCACATCTGCTGGAAAGTGGAAGGGTGTCATTAAAACGTGCTGCAGAGGCTCACATCATCAGCTCCGATTAGCAAATGTCCCGAGGCGGCGAGCTTGTGGATACAAAACATGGATCCAAAGCTTTAAGCCTGAGCAAAGGAGGAAACTCGTATCTTCATCTGCCTGGGTTTCAGTTTCCCCTCCCCCAGTAGGAAACTGATCTGACGGCTCATCAAGCACGGCCATAGTGAAGTGAAATGCTGTTCGATATTATCACTCATATATACATAGCACTTTAGACCCTGATTGAAAATACATCATACTCAACACTCCATTAATAAAACCATATTAGGAATAAACGATAACTACAATAAAAACAAGATCAATTACTATAGATAGTCAAATCTTTCTTATGTTACTCCTCTTCCTTAACTCGGGCTTCTGTGGAAAGACTCGTTTCACATCTCGGTGCTACAATGCTCTTTAAAAGTGTACTCTGAATTGAGCTTTTCTCCACGGCGGCACACCTGAACAGCCTCCTGTCTCTGTGCTCCAGATTTCTGTGATTGCTTCAGCAGCGTCGAGGGAACAGATGAGAAAGTTGACAGCTTCTCTGGAAGCGCAGCTGAACCCCCCAAAGAAAGGCGCGTATTCACGCACTGCCGGTGAAGAATAACTTCAAACACGGCGTGATTAGGAAAAGAAAACCGAACGAATCAGCATTAAAATGCAACACATTTTAAACCCATTGTCACGGAAGGGTCCAGGTTTTTATAGTCTTTTGGGCAAACATGGAAGATGATGTGCAACCCGGGCCAAATAACCTGGAATCAAAGCACGTCGATCACTATGGCAACAGAAAGATCCTCATAAGCGAGTCAGTTGGCGACCTGCGATGCAGAAACGGGCAGAAACTCTCAAGCCTGGCCGAGGCGACTGGTCTGGAGGAAGCCAGAACTCACGCACATGGCACAGCCCAGCTTATCACACAGCAAGGGGCAGTTGAGCTAAAAAAAAAATACATGAACTGTCTCACAGAGTCTCTCACAAACTCTTTCATCTGGACATTTTCCGACCGAGCCTTTACTCGTGACGGGTCTTTTCCCCCCAAACAAGGCGAAAATAACTTCTGAACTTCTGTAGAATTGTTAACTAAAATAACAACTGCGTGACACACCAGGTTTCCACAGTACTGTACTGTACAACTTTAATAGAAGAAAAAATTTTGAGATGTGAAAGCAGAGAAATTAGAAACTAACTCAGGGTGTCTCAGGAGACAACGGCTTCCGGTGCACGAAAAACCTATCAGGGTGGGTTTAATAACAGAAACTGCAGAAAGGCACCGTCTTAGAGGGTGGAAATCTTTGAGATAATAATCCATTCTGTTCTGCAATAATCCCTTCTGAAATACACGTGTGATTAATTGTTTAAAACAGAACAAAAAAAAAAAAAGCGTGAATCCTCTGACAAGCCTTTGATGATAGGCTGAAGATTTGCTTGAGTACAATTTTGTCACCTTTTATCTCTCTGCACAGCAAAGCAGTTTTGTGTTTTAGGTGAGAAATGATCAGGAAACTTCACTTTTACGCATTCGGAAACGTAGAGTCGGCGACAAAGCGCTACACTGGGGCTGAGTGAAATTGTCAGCGCTAATCATTTCTCATTCTTAGCAATCCCTCATTAATATTTAATCAGAAGATGGCAGTGTTTTCTAATCCAGAGACGGCGGAGACAAAGCGCCGGTCTGAGCGTGGATATTTTCAACAGTTTTGTCAGGAAATGTCAAGGAATGGCTGCTACAAGATATACAGTGTAAGCGGGGGAAAAAAATAATAACAATATTCACCTGCAGGAATCGATGCTATTTCTGTAACGTTCACAAAATGATTACATCATCTACCCATCAATCAGATGGTCCGACACTTTGCGCTGTTTCCATTCATTTACAATCAGAGATTACAATGTACCTTTCTGCCACTCGCACGCATCATTATTACATATTTATTTACTATTAACTTAGGAAGGGGATATACAGCATTAAACTCAAACTGCTGAACAGTCTGTCAAAACCGGCTGCAGTAATACTATAATAATAATAACATAGTTCACACTAGCGAACAATTTCACAATGAATGAAACTGCTAAAGGTTTAATGTTTAATGTTTAATGACCAGAGTTGGATGTGCTATGAAAGTAGACTTTCGATCACCACAGTGCTCTCATGACATTCCCGACGCTAGAAAGGCTCAACGGACATGTTATACGATACGATAACCGGGCTGTGTGAACTAACCGTGCTGAAGCAGCCAAAACCGAGCTTTGTTGGTACGCAGGTAAGACATGCCGCACTGACCGGCAGAGGAGCCCGAGGACCACGCAACCCTCACCGCCTTACGCTTACACTTAAAGTAAAAGCAAACGGTAAAGAGACCAAAAATTTCCTTTCAGCTAAACAGGAAAAGGCATTCATGAACAAACTCTCAACACTCCGCGTGCATTTTCATGAACGGGGTAATTCCAGGGCAGCTCACAAAACAGTTGTGTGCTGTCAATCAAAAAACAGTGCTGCTTTTACTCATCTGAGTCTGAGTCTAGGGACACCGGCGATAAAACCGTTCTGATAAATGAAAAATAAATAAATAAATAAAGTGTCCTAGTTTAGAAAATCAGACAACATCCTTGTTGTCATTTGGGTCATAAACCTGGTATGGCGTGCTAGATTAAACTACTGAGCATACAGACAGAGGACAGCATCATCATAACAGCTTTAGAAATGAATAATGTAACAGTAGTGATGGACAGAACCTAATTTAGTAACATTATGGTCTTAATTAGCTACAAATAAAACAGCTGACAATCACCTTTACAAATAAATAACAACCTTTCAAAATAATCGGACTCCCAGACCGACCGACCAGCAGCACGTTCACTAAAGTTCATGTCTACATCACTGTTAAATTAATCACAACATGGTCAAAGACCTGCACAGCTTCTGTGCTGCGGGTTACACTAAAGCAAGGGCGCTTATTATATTATTATAAAAGCTCTGGGTTTTTATTTCAAAAACGACTCGAATCACACACTGTAGTCCTTCCTCTGACAGAGGGGAAGAGACTAAATCAGCCTTTAGCCAACAGCAGGGAACATTCAGTGACCCAAGACACTAAATTTGTCAAACGCAGGAGCACCACTGAGGTGTGTGCAGATTTATTGGGATAAACTGGGAATAAAGTGCAGAGAACCATATTTTCCAGTCTTTTCTGGTTCCTCTTGCAGGTGCTGCAATTCATCCAGAGCAACAAGCACAGACCCGGTCAAAAGCCCGGACGCTTAAACATAACATAAATAGCAAAGATAAAGCCTACGAAAGATTTTGTTTACAATACAAACAAGAAAAGGTTTTCAATGAGTTGTTTCCATTTACGCCTCACAGCCAGCGCGAGCGCTCAGCACGCAGGAACTCTTACACTGCATGAAAAATGCGTCCCGTGCGGCTTCTTGTGAGCTACTCGGAGACGCCGAGGCTGAGCAAAACTTCATCAGAGACATCGTCCGTTGTGATTTGGGGAACGCTTTCTTGGTCATTGTACAATTCTGAATGCGTCATCTTACATAATTAAGTGTTTTCGCTATGAGTCTAGAGACAAACGACGAGTCATTTTATCAGGAGGTGTTTGTACACGTGTGACTGATAACGAATGTGGTGTATTTGCATCGGTTTAATGTTGGCGCTTGCTCGTTTTTTATCGAAGACATGAATAGAAATATTAAGACTAACCAATGGGAAGTGAAATTACACAGTTACCCAGCATGTCACAATCACCAGAAATAGCCCGTTTTTATTATTGGGTTATTTTGACCCAAAATTTGGTTATTTTATTTTGAAATGGTTCTATTGTTAAATATTATCCTTAGAAACAGAAACTAAGACAGGCTGCTGCTTATAGTATGGAATCATGGTGTACTATAGATGCAGAAAAATTAATAAAATAAATAAATAAATCCTCAGTCACTTAGTAGAATGAATTTAAAGGATGACTGAATGAATTTTAGGCTCCATTAGTAGTGATACAGATAGTGACAGGAAGTGGGAGATTTTCTCAATGAAATGATTATAATAACAAATATACTGCTACAGATGTTTTCACAGAGATGATGGTACATTCAAATAAAATTATACAGATGCTGAGAATCTGGTCAAGAAGTAAAAACTCATAACCAGTACAGCTGTCCTAAGGAAAAGGAGTGCTGACTTTACATCTTGTGTGACTTGATGATAAAATATTTTAACGCCCAGTTCTGAGAGTAAATATGGCGACTATATATATATATATACATTTTCAGCCCAGTTTCAGTGTTCGCTCCAGGTGGAGCTTGAACTGCATTCTCCAGGCTTCCTTCCACGCACTAAAAGCCCACTCCATGAACCTGCACTGGCTCCTCATTAAGCTCAACCCAGTAAAATCTGAAACACCTTCAGTGGCATCTGGAATCAATCAGGATTACCGCCAGCAATCAAACCATGCTGAAAGGCACCTCACCTCACCGCACCGCACCAGCACCAGCACCAGCACCGGCACGTGAGTGAATGCGGAAAGCCAGACACACGCTCATTAAAAATATTCAGAAAGGATGTACCTGATGCACTGAACTGGCTGCTCCCTAGAGTCGTCGGCCTGTTTTTACCGCTGCTCACCGGCGGAGAAAACATCTACAAGAAGACAGACAAACCGAGAGAACTTTGGTTTCCGGTCATTAAAATGATGGTGTTCAAAAATATCAGGATTGGACAAAATCAAATCCAATTCAAAGTCTGACATCATGACATATCATCATAACATAAAGCATTCATATCCCATGTACAGTCTATGACCAGTACAGGAGATCTAAATCTTAAGAAATATGGTTTGGTTATTAAATTATAGTGTTGCACAGAAATAATTCTTTCAGAAAAAGGGTATAAACTGGATCACCGGGGGTGCACGCAGCCTTTATTCTATAACAGTAATATAGGAACGGGTTTGAAGATGTTTCTAAAAACGCGCAAAAGCGTGACAAGGCATGGTACAGTGCGGTGTGTGTGGTTTTTTTCCTCTGAAAGTGCATCTTGAGATTTAGTCACTTCTTCCGCTGTGCATCTTTGTATATGAGATAGATAGATAGACAGACAGATAGATAAACAGACAGACAGACAGAGACAGACAGACAGACAGATAGAGACAGACAGACATACAGGAGAGACAGATAGAGACAGACAGACACACAGGACAGACAGATAGAGACAGACAGACAGACAGACAGACAGACAGACACACAGACAGACAGACACACAGACGGACGGACAGATACACAGACAGATACACAGACAGACAGACAGATACACAGACAGACAGACAGATACACAGATAGACAGACAGATACACA
The DNA here is from genome assembly GCA_028566375.1 of Leptodoras nelsoni. NCBI lineage: Eukaryota > Metazoa > Chordata > Actinopteri > Siluriformes > Doradidae > Leptodoras > Leptodoras nelsoni. The sequence continues at coordinate 10,223,737 of JAOVVG010000037.1, read as the reverse complement.
GACAGACAGACAGATACACAGACAGACAGACAGATACACAGACAGACAGACAGACAGATACACAGATAGACAGACAGATACACAGATAGACAGACAGACAGACAGATGAACAGATACACAGATAGATAGACAAGACAGACAGACAGACAGACAGACACTTTATCAATCCCCTGTGGGAAATTTAAGATACTATACAACAGGAGTGTTTTATGTCATGCCAGACTATTACAACTTTTAGTGATCAGTAAAACGGACAAAGCATTAAGTCACCTTGACAGCAAGAATCTTTAACTCTTCCGCGCATGTACACGACTTTAATCCTGAAGCACCTGAACACTCGTAAACCATCCGGACCACAGAACCAGCTTGAATCGCGTCCAGATAAACTAGGCAGCCCCTCCCCGCCCCTCACTACCTCATTATGTCCTTTTGAAACGAATAATCTTGTCGGGATCGACTGGATCGAGGCTTGATAAAGGAACCCGGAGTGGAGTGGCTTACCGCGCTAAAATCCAGCAGGTCACTCAGCTCCTTATCCGTCCCGAGAGCGGCGATCCGCTGCTGAGGATTCATCCTGTCGATCCTACAACTCTGACAAACAAGCAGGAATTAAACCAGTCAACAAAGCGGCTCTTCTTCAACATGTACAGCCGCACCGCTAAACCAGCAGGACAGGCTAATCCATACAGATAACACACACATGAATGACACTTATGGCATCCGAAACAATCAGCACCACACACACACACACACACACACTCATATATACATACACACACGGGAGGCTCCTGAATTCAACTCAAAAACGCAACTTCTTGACTTTGACAGCTCTAAAAACAAAACCCCAAGGCTGCCCTTTTGTTCTGTCTGCTTTGCTGTTCTTTAATGCATTAAACAAACAAACAAACAAACAAACACGCTAGCAAATAAAACAAACAAACACACATTAGCTTCGGTAAGTATTGCACTTTCAAGCTCAGTAAGTAATGCAGCCTCGATGGCGGCGTGTAAATAATTCCTACCTTGTTTACAATGGTCAGTTTTACTAATAAAGCCTGGTCTATTTTTTATTTAATTAATACCCCCAGACAGACATGATGCAAATCTTAATCTGTTTGAGGAAATTTGACTTAAAGGCAGAAGAAGAAGAAGGAGAAGAAGAGGAAAAGGCGAGAGGCTCGCCTGGCTGGTTAGCTTACTGTCACACGAGACACGGACACGCTGAAGCATCCTGGTTAAATGGATTAAAACCACACAAACATGCAATGATACACAGAAAGTAAAGTGCCCCATTAAAGCATGAATGATGCCACCGTGGTGAAGGGATACCACCTAGTTATCGACGAGCCGCTAAAAAGCAAACCTGGAGCACAATATCTGCGACTTCTGTTACATGAAGGCAGAGTGGCTTTAGTTTGCAAATGCCCTGGTCGCGATTTTAAAACATTCATCCGACAGCCTGCACTTGGTGTCGAAATGAACCCAAAATGACAGCAAACAAACACCGAAACGTCTAGAATACCTATTCAGTCTATAGAACAATAAATAAGAGCAGAAACGTGAACATTAGTAAAGCAAACGCCGACCCTTCAAGCACCGTATTACAGCTCCAGTCTTTCTGTATCCCAACTTCTTTCAGCAAACCTTTTTTTTTTTCTTTCTTTTTTTTTTTGCAAACTCGCTACAATAATTTGTTACCTTTTTTTCGTGTTTAAAATCCGACTAGGGGCGGTCGGTGTGGCAATGGGATTGTAGCTTTCTGTAAATTCGCGTCTGAAGGACAGCGAAGTCGGTATCTGTGTAATTATAATTTTTGCAAAATATCCACTCTGGGTAAGTTGCGACTTTCCCTTAGGCAGACATTTTTGCCTTGGCGATAGCCTAAGCACACCGATGACGTTAAAAAAGCGTATCCCTCCGCCGGCTTCACTGGGGTAGTGATGCGCCTCGAGTTTGTATGAGCCAAACCCAGAAAGAAAGCCGCACACACAACCTTGCTAGGGGCAAGGGACAAGTTTTATTTGCGCACTTTTTGCATTCCTTGCCGACGATTTTACCTATTAGAAATCTGATTCGGAATAATTAAGATAGAAAGATACATAGCCATAACTGTTATACTTAATTAATAACCAAAACATCAAACCCTTATTGGTTTGGCTTTTTCCCAAACCGCTCCAAACACAGTCTCCTCTTTTATTTATTATATTTACCAGTAAGCAAAGCTAATATAAAAGAGAAAATGATTACTTAATGCTTTATAATCTGTATTGATAAATTTTATATATTTATATATACATATATAATGTTTGGACAGAGCTCCACCTCATGCTGTAGTGTATTATATATTAAATATTTATATAATTATTATATAAATGGCTTAGCACAGTAGTATGGTGTTTTATATGCAACCGGGACTATTTTTCTTCCGCCGTATGTAAAACCGCAAATAAAAAAAACTAGGTTTCACCGTTTTTAATCACGGATTAAACAAACCGACTTAATAACGACACCGAGAAATCTGCGCGTGCTTTACGAGCAAACGAGCGAGATTAATCCTAATTGACTGCAAAGACAATAAACTTCTATAAATTAAAAAAAAAGTTTCATCTTGATCTTTAAATCTCCAGAAGGTCTACCTGCTTCCTGAAAATGTCAACATAAGTAATAAACTAGGGTTTGCATTAACTTTCTTTATTGCATTACTTCATTAATGATATATTTTATTATTCATTTACATCAGACATTATTACACTCAGGCCTAATGTTTGCCTAACATTTTTAATATAGCATTTATATCATTCTTGTTGCTTTGTTAGGAGTGTATACACACACACACACATATACACACAACAAAAAATCCATCCCCTCTCTTTTTCTTGAATGAAAGCACTATAGTGCGTTTAATGATCATTCACAGACAATGGAAGGTGCTTTCCATGAACGCTTACAGAAACCTCATAGTGCCACCTGTTGGACAAACCGACAGCCGAGGCCAGGTGAATGATGAAGCTGGTGTGGAAAAGCTGCTTAACCCTATCCTGGAACGAAGAGCGAAGAGATTTATCAGATTATACCAATAAAATTCTGATCTAATTCTGTGGCTGACGTGCATAAGTTATATTTAATTCAAGTTCACCATGCTGCATGTCAAATTACATGACAGATTCTCTCAAAATAGTCTTCTGATGTAATACTGCTCCTACTAGACACACGGAAAACCTTCAGAGATTTTGCCCTAAAATTTGCCCTGAAGCTGCCAGAACATGTTTTTTTGGCTGTATTCTGATCTAAAGAAGCAAAAATGCCTGCCACTCTGAATGTTTTATTAAGTTGTTTGCCATTTTTTCATGACTACACACTGCTGAAAGATGAGACAGAGGGACAAAAGGAAAGGAAAACATGAAACAAAGGGAGAGTGAGACAGGATAAAAGGAAAACATGAGACAAAGAGAGAGCGAGATGAAATGAGACAAAAGATTAGCAAAGCATAAGACAGAGGCATGGTGAGACATGAGGCGGTAGGGTAGCAAGACAAGAGAGAGAAGCATAGTGAGACATGAGAGAGAGGGACAGCCAGATACAGCAAGACATGAGAGAGAGTGACAGCCAGATGCAGTAAGACATGGGGCAGAAGGAAGGGAGCTATAAGACAGGGAGACTTGAGACAGAGGGACAGTGAGACATGAGCCAGAGCGGCAGTGAGACAGAATTACAGCAGACATGAGATGAGATGGAGAAAATAAGAATGAGCCAGAAGGACATTAGTGAGACAGAGTGACAGCCAGATGTGAGGCAGAGGAAGTGAGACAGAGAGGCATCAAGATGTAAGACAGAGTGATAACCAGATGTGATATAAAGTTACAGTAATACATAAGACAGAAGGACAGAAAGAGTTGAGACAAAGATACAGACAGACATGAGACAGGGGCAATGAGACATGAGACAGAAGGACAAGGGTTTTGAGACAGAGGAACAGCCAGATGTGAGAGACAGGGACAGTGAGGACATCAATCCATGAGACAGAAAAAGCAGGTTATAAGACAGAGGAACAGCAAACCATGAGACATGAGACAAAGGAAGAGTGAGACATAAAAGGGTTGTGATTCTTGAGACAGAGACAATGAGACTTGAGACAGAGGGAGCATGAGGCATAAAAGAGGGGGTGAGACTTGAGACAGACAAAATGAGACGTGACACAGAAGCAGAGTGAGATGTAAAAGGGGGGTGAGACTTGAGATAGAGACAATGAGACATGAGACAAAGGGAGAGAGAGACATAAAGGGGGATGAGACTTGAGACAGACACAATGAGATGTGAAAAAGAGGGAGAGTGAGACGTAAAAGGGGGGTGAGACTTGAGACATAGATAATGACAAATGAGACAGAGGGAGAGTGAGACATGAGACAGGGGGATAGTGAGAAGTAAAAGAGGGGGTAAAACTTGAGACAGAGACAATGAGATGTGAGACAGAGGGAGAGAGCCATATAAGACAGGTTGGGAGTGAGAAGTAAAAGAGGGGGTGAAACTTGAGACAGAGACAAAGAGATGTGAGACAGAGGGAGAGTGAGATGTAAAAGGGGAGTGAGACTTGAGACAGAGAAAATGAGACATGAAATAGAGGGGCAGTGAGATAGAGGGGCAGTGAGACAGATGGATGCTGAGATAGAGGGGCAGTGAGATAGAGGGGCAGTGAGACAGAGGGACACTGAGATAGAGGGGAAGTGAGATAGAGGGGCACTGAGATAGAGGGGCAGTGAGACAGAGGGACACTGAGATAGAGGGACACTGAGATAGAGGGACACTGAGATAGAGGGGCAGTGAGACAGAGGGACACTGAGATAGAAGGGCAGTGA
>JAOVVG010000037.1:10123395-10137468 GCA_028566375.1 Leptodoras nelsoni | reverse complement strand
TATATAACACTGCTTATATTATACATAATACATGTTAATTCATATTTTGGGGCTACATTAACAAATCTTTCCAGGCTGATTTTTGTTCCCAGTTCACCCCTGACACACATGCCATCACAGGGTTAACGGTATCCGCAGCTGCCAACCAAAACTTTGCATTCATTGTTGCTCACAAAACAGCGAGGCTCTGTTGTTGGGACAGTCGCTGTACCCAGCACTGAATTTATACCCAAACACAAGAGCTTTGTTCCTCTCCATTCATCTCTGAATAAATAAAAATAAAGAAGAGTCATGCAGGACTGGGGTGTGATGGGCTTGCATGAATAATAGTGATCCAGTGATCCAGACAGCTATATCGCATTCAGTCTTCGCCAAATGAATTTCTGTAGTAGGTGGGTGTCATATCTATCGTTGTACTCACAAAAGAGTCATGTGTTCGGGTGTGAAAATATTATCACTGTGTAGTGAGAATGTGTCAGAAAGTAGGTACGGAGTAGTAGTGTAACACCACGTACCATGATGATCAACAAGATACAGGAGAAGCTACAACCCCAGTTCCAATGAAGTTGTGTAAAANNNNTGTGGGGGTCCTGACCATTAGAGAACAGAGTAAAGGGGACTAACAGAGTGTGTAGAGAAACAGATGGACTACAGTGTCTATGTGTAAAACTACAAAGTGCACCTGTATGGTCAGTAGAGCTGATAAAATGGACAAAGAGTGTAGATACAAGGAGGTGGTTTTAATGTTATGGATGATCGGCGTCTATTGTCTGTTCATATAACTGAATTTAAGCGATATTTTCTCATTCAAATTACAAAGCCATTACACAGACGTAACGTTCCCCATCATCTCCGCCATAAATCATTATTCGTCTCCAGGATTTGATTTAGTACTCTAGTCATAGGAAGTGAATTTCCTTCCAGCGTGTATCTCCTACAATGGAATCAAAATCGTGCTCATTCTTTATCAGTGTCTCTTCACCTAATTATTTATATGCAGCTATTTTTATAGTCCATTTCCTTGTGCTTACACAAATTCCAATGAGCAAAAAGAGCTCACAACAATCCCAAAACCTCCATTATTGTACTGCACTAAGACCTTTCAGGTCTAACTTACTCTTATTGATTGACTTTTCCTCATTAACTTTGCTATAATACATCATTTGAATGATTTCAGTATGACAGACGCTGTGAACTGTTTGAATGACTCTATTTTATTGGTGATCACCAGGTTTACCCTTTTACAACATATCTGTAGAGATTCTACATTTAGAGGAATTTCAAAGAAAGATACAGAATATTGCACATAAAGGAAAAGACCAAAAGACAAACGGAGCAAAAAAAGAAGTGAAAAGAAGACAATTAAATTTACTGAAAAAGGAAAAAGAGCACACAGTATGTTCTTTTAAACACCGCACAGTTAAACGAGAGCGCGGCCGAGTTATATGTGCCATCGAGACCATTAAGACATTTAGCGTTTAAATATATATCTTTAAAATAGTAACTGTATTTAATATCATTTATTACCTAGAACGTACACGTTTCAATTTAAGATCACATGCAGAAACTAGCCAGGCTGAATAGAAAGCAGGATTTTAATGATCTGTTACCGTCAAGACATGGATAGTTAAAAATGCAACTAAAAGAGTTTTTTTTTTTTTGAACAGCACGTTGATGAAGCTCTCTTTTGTGTATTTTTTTTTTGTTGTTGTTGTCGTGTTCATTGTGTTGTTTGTTCGCTAGCGAAAAATGGACACCACTTAAAAACCTTGAATACAAAATATGATCAGTGAGCTGGTCACATGATCTGGCAGTCAGGTACACTACAGCATTTTGCTTGCTTAACATTTATTGTCCTTGTACATTAAACCAGTTAGTTTAACTCCATGTCGAACACACTGTTAGCGAGGAAGTGTCCTCTTAGCACTTAGAAATAACCAGCAGCTAAAAAGTTACAATTTGTTGTAAACATTAATGTGAGAATAAAACAGCTGGGCACGCTCCACAGGACTATTCAGAAATAAACCAAAAAAAAATATCTATTTAAAAGAAAAAATGCATATTTGGCTTTTGAACCAGGCTAACTAGGTAGTGACAATTTATAATAATAAAAAAATAAACAAAACAGCTAAATTTATCGGTTTGTAATTTAAAAATGTGTATATAATAAGTTGAATTAAATCCCATTTATTTTGACGATTTGAGACTTGCATAACAGGCAAGCAAAACATGCTTATCAAGTATTTTTCATTTCTTCTGTTATAACCCATGCAAGCACTTCATAGTCTAATTTTGTATCGTTAATTTGATCTAAATCCTCTGTTTCCATTCAACCTAAAACTACAGTTTTCAACTTTAAAAAAAAATCTAAATGTTTTCTGTTCCAGACATATAGACATTTTAAATGATTCTAATAACCGAAATATTCAAAATATTAGGGATAAAATTTATATAAATTAAAAGTTATGTCTGGATTTTAGGTCTCTGTAAAGCTGGTTTGGTACAAAGTCCTAGAAATCGAATTGAATTGAATTGAATTGATGCAATTTTCCTGACGGTTACTGTATGGGAAATATTTTATAAGGTTAAACCATTTGCTCAGTACTAAATATATGTATAAACAAACCATTATTCTAATAACCAAATGTGCTTATTAATATCCCAAACTAAATGCGATCCTGGACCTGAACTAAGTCCTGGGAAAAGATGCCGGTTATTCATAGTCGTTAATTCCACCCACACTTGTGCAGCAAACATGTAACATTATCCATGTTTATACCATCCACACCCTATGCAGCATACCACAACAAGGAGAGTACAACACCCCTCAAATACAACATTCACCTTCTTTTTCTATTGCTAATTCCTTTGGCTTAGACTCGTTCTTTTCCCACCTGTCAGCGTTTCTATATTTACAAAGGATTAAATGAAGTAAAAAATAAAACAAATCATTATAAAGTGCTGATACATGATTTCATGAGCTCAATCTGTGACTGGGTAATGTAACAATGATTAAAGGTCTTTTTTTAGTAAAAACAGCAATTAGCAAATAGTAATTAGGATCGACAGCATGGACATCGCATAGAGCCCAAATAAGTGTTCAGCAGTAAACTTAGTCCTAGTCCTAATCCTAATTCTTCACTTTTACATTAAGACAGAGAACAACGTCAACTCAGCCCACCATGGTTGTAAGGTTGTAAGGTTTGTCCTCTCGATCGGATTAAAGGTTTAGAGGCAGCCACATTTAACGTTTACGTGTTTGTTTTTACAGATTTTACACTGTAAAAATGCAGGTGCATCACTGTGGGTGCATCAGTTCCTTATTTTGTACTTCTGACCATGGCATGAGAATAAACATTATCTGCTTACTAGTAAATATTCAGCAAACTATAAGTGCAATTAGCTTCTGAAGAATAGATTACTTGATTAATACATGATTTCCTGTGTAGTATGAGTGAGTATGAGTGCGAGAACAGAGAGCTTATACAGTATGTAGGTCAGACGTTGCGTGCAGAAGAATGAGACATGCATAAATTAGAAGAGAATAAATGAACAGTAAAGTAACAATGAGAAAAACTCCAAATGGGCTTTACCTGGCATACGTGTGCCGATAAATAAACTCGATCGAAGGATGGTGTTCATTTTGTTAGACCTGTGTCGTTCATCGAGAAAAGCAAAATGGAAATTGTAAAAAGAAAAGAAAAAGTCAACTGAAAATGTCAACGTGAAAGGCACATCCTCCTAGAGTCTTTCTGGATAATACCATGCTCATTCAGGTTAGGGGATATTGTAAGAGCCATAACCATCTTTGGAAAGACTGAGACTCCTGACTGACTATGCACAATGTTCTCAAAGGGAGTTTGTTACACTGAAGAAATGATAAATAAGGCGATAAAGGATCATTTAAGTGTAAAAGTGTGAACCTGGGAGCCTCGCCAGACTTAGAACTCTATCTTACAAGCAGGGAATGACTCATCCTGCATCACAACTGTGCTGCTGCTGGCCAGCACCATGATGTTCAGCTCCTGCTGCTTCTCATGGGTCTGTTGATACCACTCCCTCATCACTTCTGTGTCATGGGTAGGGATCAGTGTCACCTAAAGCAGAGCAGAGGTACATATTTAAGGATTATTAGCTGCTGATTCAACTGGTGTTTGAGTTCATTTATTCTGAATAATTAGTATATTCCGACAACCGAGATGAAATTAGCGTTATTCTTCATTCATGGTTTTTCAAATGAGATTAATAGTACACATTTAAAATAACAACTTCCGTAGTCATTTAGCCATTTAAAAGCCATTTTGTATTATGTTCCTCACTATCATTACTATGTTTGCATTAGGTGTGGTTTTGTTGTTGGCCTATGCAATGTGATATGTGTATGAAGAAGACGTATTAGACATCTACCTGGAGATTAGACCCCCACTGTGCTTTTCCCTCCAGCAGTGCATCCAGGACAACACGGCTAGGCTCTCCACTGCTGGAGTCATTCCCACTCACTACATAATAGGCAGAGCGCACACGTTTGAAGAACTCCTGGTCGACATTTTTAGCACTGCAGTGGTTGGGAATGTAGGCCAAGTCCACAAAGATTGGAGAACCAGAGGGTGCAGCAGAACTGGATTTTGAAGTGTTTGATCCTATTGAAAACAAAGTGCATGAACAGTTACAAATCATACAAGGGAAGCCTTAAACTTATTTAAAGCTTTATGTATATTTAACTGCAGATGAATGTCTAATATATCCAAATCATACCTGAAATGCTTTTAATTCCATTGACAAGGCCCTTGCCGGTGTTGTGACTTGACTTGGACAGATCATCCTCTAAGTCCTTCTTTTTCAGAGAGGTGGTACGAGGGGAAGAATCCTTTGATGGAGATCTCTTACGAATGGCATCAGCTTTCCGGGCCGGAGACCTTGACTTACCTGGTTTGCGAAGGCTCTTTGTTTTTGGGTCCTTCTTTAAAGGTTTGTCAGTAAGGCTGGAGAGAGCATCTGGGTCTACCATGCAGACATCAGGACGAGGTGGGCAAGGGGCTGGATCCATCATCGGTGAGGGCAGTGGGTCATGATTTTTCTCTGACCAGGTTGAATGGTGCTTTCCACCATAGGGTCCAGATGATTTGTCCACAGGAAGATAATCTGCATCCTCATCAGATTCTGCATTTGCTTCTGCTGTGATGGAAGGACACTCCTCTGTTCCTGGTGGAACATCAGAATCTGTTTGTGAGGGCAGTGATTCACTGACAGAGGTTGGAGGTGTGTCCTCTCCAGCGAGGCCAGTCCCTGCAGCCATGGCTCCTGAGAGGCGCTGTGATTCGCTGTCCTCTCTGTAGTAACTATGCTGCGGCTGGTTGTGGGGCCGTTTCTTGCCTGATGGCTGCTGCTGATCTGCATCCTGGCTTCTTTGTTCCTCATCTTCCTCATCACTGGACAGCTGGCAAATGCTTGGGTTGATAAATGATGGTGAAGTGTCTCCCTTTCTCTGTTTGTACTCAGAGGAAGAGTAACCTGGGGAAGAGGAGAAGGACCTGGCACCCATGTATGTACTGGAAGGAGGATCCAAGTCATCATGCTTGCTTGGATCTTCTTTACAATAGGAGGATGGGAAAGACTGATCGGCAGAGGAAAGGGAAAGAGGACGAGGTGGATGCTCAGGCTCCCTTTCCTCTTCTTCATCATACTCATCCTCATGACGATAATGAGGTGGCGATTCTCCTGGGTAGATGCCTCTTTGCTGCTGCATCTCCCATTCAAATGGGTTTCTAATTTTGCAGGCTTCAAATGGCTCACTTTTCACTTCAGTTTTTGATAGGCTGTACGTAACCTTGCTGGTGTCAGCAAACGCCTCTGGTACTGCCATGGTGACCTCTGCAGGACCATTTGCAGTATCTGGTTTTGTAGTTGTTGGTATTGAAGAAGGAAACGTGCCTAGCTTACTGGCAGAAGACAGTTTTTCCGTTACGGAAAAGGGATCATCCTTCTTGTCTGCTTCAGCTGTAAAGGGAGATCTTGGGTAGTGCAGTTTCTCCTGTTCAGACTCACAGATGTAATCTTCCTCCTCTTCGCTACTCTCAGTGTCTTCATAATATTGTTTCTTGGGTAAATCAGCATGAAGTGTCGAGGAAGCACCAAACAGGTCTTTTTTCATAGTGTCCTTCTCAGCAGACTCGGAAAGGAGATTGTACGGTCGGGTAGCTCCGTATTCAGTCTGCAAACCTGTATCTGCCCCCCAATCTGGCTTGTAAAAGCATGCACCCTGTGGGTCCTTGACCAAAGCACTACTTGCAGAGCTGGCAAGTTCCTCTCTTTTGTCTACAGCAGAGGTAAGTGGATGAGAAGGTAAGGGCTTGATCTCTTCAAAAGGTGATAGTGGTGAAAACCTTGCTAGGCTGGTTGTGGACTCAGCTGTGGTGGTGACAGGCGTCATCTTTTCGGACACCTCCAAATATTCATCTTTAACCAGCCCAGTAGAACCGGAGAATGGCGAATCTATTACTGGCGAATGCTCATCTTTAAAGGGTGAGTACTCGTATCCGACACTTGCAGGAGTTTCTAGCTCATCTCCAAACTGGCGACTAGTCGACAGAGAAGCAGAGGCAGAGGAGGAGTGACTGTAAGAGGAAGAGGAGGAGTATGCTGTGGCTGATGTAGTTGTATAACTGAAGCCTGGTGAGACAGATTCTCCAGGTTTTTTGGCTGGAATATCTGGTGTCTTTTGCTTTTCAAACTCAAGGTCTTTGTCGTCATGGTAATATTTGTCGTCAGTCGGTTTTGTGGACAGGGGTAAGAAAGACTGACCATAGCTATCGTCTTTGTTAGGGACATGACTAGACGGGACAGACGGTTTCACCTGACCATAAGAATATTCATATCCAGAATATTCTGTCACGTGGCTGCCAGAGAATGGTGACGATGTTTCCTTTTTAATTGTTTCAAAAGGTTCCTCAGCATTTTTCTGACACTTTGTGAGTTCAAAAGGAGTAGGAACTGGGGATTTGTCATAGCTGACAGAGCCAAAACTATAGTCCTGTGAGGTGTCCTTCTTTTCCGCCTTAAATTCAGGTGGCACTATGCTGGTGGTACCAGATAATGGGCTTAATTCTTTGGCTGGTCCATATTTAGCATCTTTTTCCGTATCATTGTCGCTGACACGTCTCCTGTAAACATCATCATCGTCCTCATCCTCATCAGTATCTTCATCAACATCATCATCATCGTCGTCGTCATCCTCTCCATGTGCTAACATCTTCATGTCTAGTGCACTTGCTCTTGTTACATCACCGAAAGACTGAGCTCCCAAAGAAATGCTGCTTTTTGCAGCCAAATAGCCAGAAGCGGCATGGCCGTGTTGATCACTTACTACTGTCTTTCCACTAACAGTAGACTTGTCAAACTGAACAGAAAAGAGGTTTCCTTCTGCTGAGAATGGCTGTGATGATTTCTTGTCTTCTGGTTTATCATCAGTTAATTTATCTGTAGCTTTTTCATCCAAAATGTATCCAACGCTTGAAGTTTTGGTTTCACTGTATGATGATGATGACACATCCTTTAGTTGAGATTCCTCAAAATCCGACATCTTCGTAGTTTCCATGAAGGTATATATGGAATCTTTTTTCTCTGTTTCTTTCAGAGTGTCACTACTGTCGTCAGACTTATCAGTGCAGTCTTTTGGTAAATTAGGAGAGTAGGAATCCATTGAACTAGATTTACTGTCATATACATCAGAATATGTAAAAGTCTTCCCTACATAAGGTGTATCCTGCCTTATTTCTCTCAAATGGTCTTCTTTAGGACCTTTTTCAGTCTGCGAGAAGGAGTACAAGTTGAAGTGGACACTTTTATCGCCATTTTTGGAGGCCACCGTGGAGTCCTCTATGTCTGAGAATGACGCCTCTTTTATATCGGTTGCTGACACCGAATCAAACTTGTCCTGAGGCCCTTTTATGCTCGAGTAAGTGCATTCTTCATCGTCACTCTCTTCTTCCTCTTCAGAGCTCAGCATCTGGGACTTGTGTTGTTTCTCTAAGTAGGTCATGTCTTGTGGTTTTTCTTTCTTATCCGCTTCCTCCTTCTGATTTTTAATTAGCTTTGCCTCTTGCGGCTCACAAGTGTCATCTTCATCAAGAAATGTACTCTCCCTCTCTTCTTTGTATTTTGTTTTAACACAGAGCTCTCCCTTTCCAAAATATTCTTCTTCTACTTCTTCTTCTTCCTCTTCATCAACGTCATCTTCTTCACCTGAATCATCAAAGGTTGCCCTTGTGCTGGAGAAACCACCTTTGAATGGGTCACCTTCATCATCCATTATTTTAACAGTCTTTTTGTTTGCGTCGCTGTCTACACCTGTTTCATTTTTAGTTAACATTTGAACATCATATATGTCCTTGTCCATTGTGTCCTCTTTCTCCATGAATAAAGACTTTGGTGTCTTTTCCTCAGTAGGTGAATAGCCAATGCTGGTAGGGCCTGACTGCGTAGGTGAGGCCATTCTCATGGTGCTATCGTCGGGACTTGCGCATCTCTCTGACGGTTCTGAAGCACCACTCGCCTCTGGTGTGCTGGAGACACAGGGTGCAAAAGAAAGTGCTTTCTCAACACCATCTGTTTTGGACGTATCTGGAGAAAGACCCTTTTCATCCTTTTCTTGTAAGACAGACGGTGTTCCAGTTGAGGAAAGAGGTACCACTGAGGCGGGACATTTATCACGCTGTTCCTGCAATGTGGCTGATGCATAACCCTCATGGAGTTTACCAAGAGGCATGTCAACGTTAGGTGTCTGGTCCTCCTCCTCTTCTTCATCTTCATCATCATCATCATGTGGCTGAGTGGTGGGTTTTCCAGTCGTTTCCGGCTCTGGAACAGTGGGTTGGAACTCCTCTGATGGAGGTGACTTGAAGCATTTGTCTTCTTCTAAAGATGATGTTGGAGAGATGGTGCCAGCAGAATGCAGGTATTCTTTTCCTTCTGTACGACTGGACGATTGCGCACTGTTCGCATTATCCAGTTGCAAAGAGCTTTTTCCTAGTTCCTCGGTCGGAGGTGCTGTCACGGATGCAATAGACTGATCTTCAGTAACCGATGCTGCAAAAGAGGATAATTTATCATACTCTGTAATGGAAGTGGCGGAGGATATATGTTCTTCCTCAGCCAATGGTGCTGCGATGATATTCATGGAATATGCAGATAAAGGTGGATCTTGGCCAACACTGCTCATCTTTGCTGTTACATCAGGTGCAACAGATATGGTTGGGGGTTTTATGTCTTTCATGCCATGGAAGAAAGAGTCAGGCTGATCTGGGACAGAGACGTCATCGTAGCGGAGATGTGGGATCCTGTCTTCTGTCTCTTCATGGATCTCCTCATCAGAGATGGTCTGCTCGGTCTCTGAATACGCAGGGATGGTTTCGTCTTGGATGAATGAGATGTGTTCAGTGGCACCAGCAGGTTTGATAGTTTTAGTGTCAATTTGTTTGGTGTCCCAGTCTTTACTGATATTTTCTTTTTTTGCCTCTTCAGTCTTATATTTCAACTCTTCCTCATGAACGATATCCTCTGCTTCCTCCAGCTCTGCTTTTTCAATAACATCCTCTTCCTCCTCGCTGTCACTCTTTTTATGTTTCTTTTCAAGATCTTCACTCGTCTTTATGTCCACTTCTTTTTTGTCGTCTGCCTTCTCTGTGAGATCTGGAGTTTTAGTTGTTTTGGTCTTAGCACTGTATTCTTCCTCGTAGTCATCTTCTGTAGCGGCACCCTCATCCTCAAATTTGTCTGCTGTTTTTGTCTTTTCTCCATACATGTGTTTTTCCTCATGAGGGGATTCAGTCTCATTGTCGGTAGTGGGTATTCCTTCATCTGGAGACATAATCTGGGTGACTTTCATCTCAGGAAAAGTTGTAGATTCAAGATTTGAAAGCACTTTGCTCTCTGCAAGCTCAGAAAGCGCCTCTTCCTCTCGTCTCAGTGCTTCAAAATCCTTAGTAAGGTCTTCTGGGGAGGAGACAAGGGATCTGTCATTTTCTTGTATCTCTTTCGAAACCTGTTGTGCAGCAGGTCTGTTCTCTCGCTCTTTGACTGCTTTTGTCTTTTCTGTCTTTGGTTTGGTTTGAACCTTTGCTTTGTTAAGAGTCTTTTTCACCTCAGGGGTGAAGGGTTTCAAGTCAGGTTTGGTGATCTTCCTTAACTCGGCCTTACTTGAATCTGTCTTCTTTTCGTCCTTCACTTTGGATTCCTTATTGTCATTTTTCTTAACGGATTCTTGCTTTTTTATTTCTTTCTTTTCTTTCTTTACCTGTTTCTTCTCTTTATCTTTCTTTTCTTCCATTTTAGACGTCTTGGCATGTTTCTTAGGAGACTTCTCTCGTAACAACTTCTTTTTCTCTTGCTTTGCTGTATCACTGGGTTCTGCACTGGCTTTCACAGGTTTAGGGGGTTTAACACTCTCTTGCAATTTATTTGGCTTCTTTTCTGTTTTAGCCTCTTTTACCGAGTCACATTTTGATTCAATGTCCTCGTTCGCCTCTTTCTTGCTTGCTTTAGTAGTGGGAAGTATTTTGGATGAAGACTTGAGGCTTTCCTTGCTATCGGTCCTTGGCTTAAGTTTTGTCTGTTTAATCACTGAAGGGGGCCCTCCAGATATATCTTTCTGAGTAGCAACTGGATAACGCAAGAAATCAAGATGCCTTAGCTTTTCCAGTCCCTCAAAAACTTTGTTCTGTGGTGCATTTCCAGGAAACAGTACCCTCACTATCTTTTCAGTAGGGCTGGCTGGAACCCAGACAACAAGGGCTGTTATTGATGTAAGGTACGGAACAGAGATTTCTCCCTCTTTCCCATTGGCCAAGGTGATGCCAGTTTTAGCCTTACTGTTCCCTGCCCACTTCTGCATGAAGAATTGCATTTCTTTACTGTCCTTGACTGGGTTTAGAATGTACATATCTAATCTGCCAACACCCAGTTTGTGAAACAGGGTTACAGGCTCGATTGTGTTGCTAACAACTCGATGCAGAGGCTCAGGTTTGATACCCAGCTTGCTGAGGTACTGCAATGTAAGAGATGCCTCCTCAATGCTCCTTTTCACTTTCAAAGTTGACTCTGACATCTTGAGCTTGTCTGGAACGTTGAAGAAAACCACACCGAGCTCAGGTGAAATCAGGTTCTTCATCCATTCTCCATAGGCGTTTGAGCCTTGAGAATGGTCATCTTCTTGCTCGGCAATCTTTCTCCTCAGTAGTCCGTTTATCCCAGGGAGATTGTCGGCTCCGATGTGAGTAAGCAGAACGGAATCTATCCGATCCAAGTGTCGCACCAGTTTCCAGAAGCAAGACTTCTGGTCTGAACCACCGTCAATCAAAATGTTAAAGCCGTTGACTGCGAACAGGGCTGAGTCACCTCTGCCTCCAGGGAAGATATAGCAGCATGGCTTGGACAATTTCAGAAATCCCCCTGAGCTGGGTGGCTCCAGGAGCTCAAATGGGGAAGCAATATCCACAGTCTCAGAGACATATTCTGTAAACTCTGTAACACCC
This sequence comes from Leptodoras nelsoni, assembly GCA_028566375.1. NCBI lineage: Eukaryota > Metazoa > Chordata > Actinopteri > Siluriformes > Doradidae > Leptodoras > Leptodoras nelsoni. The sequence goes on along the minus strand of JAOVVG010000037.1, from coordinate 10,125,940 downwards.
TCCATCTCAGGCAGCACAGGGTCAGGGTTAAATCTGTAGTCCAGCACGTTCTGCTCCTGGTTGAGACCTAGGGAGCTCCAGGCCCCCTCTCCTTCCCAAGACACAGTCAGACACGCTCGCTCACCTGGATCTGACTCGCTCAGGAAGTTCTTAATCTGAAAAGGGTGAAACAGCAAAATAATCCATTACAATTCGATTTCTTTTGTAACCTTTACCTAATTAATCTTTCCTGAATTAACCGTTTCTGGCAGCGTGTTAAAAAAACTTACTCTTTGACTTGTGATGACGTCAGAGAAATTCTTCCAGTCAAACACTCCACCTTTCAGGATGATGTCACCACCTTGTTCAGTGCTCTGACCGCTTAGGATCAATAACTTGTGTTTAGCTGATTCACAGAGGAGTGTTCTGACCTGGTTGAAGAAAAAAATATATTATGTAGCAGTGATGTGAGATAAGAGTCAGGTTGTAATTTCCTTTTGTATAAACCATCATTACCTCTATAGCAATGTTGTCCACAGAGGGATTCACTAATACAACCGTCTCAAGGACATCACTCTTGTGTTGCAGAATTATTTGTCCTGCAAAAGGCAAACAAATTCTTCATCAAATATGAATTATATATATAATATACCCTGGGCAGGTACATTTTAGCTACTGAAAATACAAGGGATACCTTTTTTTTATTTTATTTACCTGATTTTAAAATTTTATTACAAAATATTTATTGCAATTTTATTTTTTACATTTAAGGCTTCAGCAACCTCAGGAAGGCATCAATTAAATTTTGTGGAATAAAAACAACATGGCACAGCTCCTGTAAGCCATTCTAACGGCTGTTGCCATGGGGATGGTGAGCTAGTGGTTGCCGCTGTTACACTGACCCAGTCTTGGAGCCATCCGACGCATTGCAGCATTTCTGTGAGAGGGAGTGAAAAAGCCCTCGCATCTAATGCATATAAAAAGGTGCGGCATCGCAACAGATCTGTGACCTCACGCAGAGACTTCCAGTTGGCATGTCATGATATATTAAGCATGACCCTCTCACCGGCTGTGTAAAAGCTATAGCAGAATAGCAGCTTGTTCCATAAGGGTGTGGGTAATATTCATTGCAGTGGAGGAGGGGTAAGTGAGTTGGCATTTAAATAACATAACTATAACAATATGAGTGGTGGGGCTTCCTTGTTCTCTTCCCAGCTTTACATCCATCCAGTACACATATCTGAAAAATGTCAGCCTTACATCTCCAGCGACAAGATAAGAATTAAAAATCAGACTGTAAAGTATGTCTGTATAAGCCACCATTACCTCGGGGCAGTTTAAAAAATGGTCTGACGTGACAAATAAAATGCTTTTTATTTTAAACAGAGCAAAATATAAAATATGGTAATATGTGTTATATATGTGTTATGATGCAAGCTGAAAGTGATGAGAGGAACTGTGAGGAATTTCTATTGTCATAGTGAGCAGATGCCTCCAAACTTAAATCACTGATGACAGACACGCCAGCATCTCCTGAGTCTCACGAGCCTGTTTTATTTCATTAACCCTTCCTCTGTGGTCTGTTCTTGTCAAAATGACCCATTTACAATTTTACTTAAAGTGGAACCATGCAATGTCTCAAACTAGAGAAGATTAAATACTCTCTTCAAGGGTTTGTACAGAGATTCTGTGTGATCTGGCAACCCTTCTTAACATTTGTGGAAAATCTGGAGGCTGGGAGTATAACCTTGTAGTATTTATTTATTATGAACTCTATGTATTAACTGGGTAAGTATGTTAAGCTTTACTGTGAAGGTCACAGCTGGGACAGCTGGGCTGGGTGGGTGTAAGGGATTGAGATTGTTTATATTTTATATGTGTTCACTAAAAAGACCTTGAGAGTAAAAAGACCAAGAATAAAACAGATTTTCTTTTTTTTTTTTTACAGAAATAAAATAAAAAAGGTGAATTCACTAAAACTGTCTTTCTTCTGTGGTTACTTTGAATCTCTCTCATGTCTTAGAGAATAGTTTCTTAATCTGAAATAAGAAAACCAAACACAGTGTTCATTGTGCTGGGACAGTATGACCTTCAAGTGTGTTTCCAGAAGGAAACCAGTCAAAACATAATGGTGTTAAGTACAAAAAGAGATACCACGGCGTCCACAGTGACATCCCGCTTTTAGACAGATGGAGGCCTTAAGCCAAAGTCGGCACAAAGACCTATTTAACGTGTACGCTACTATAAATGCGGTATATCTGCCTCAAGATTAACCATGCGGCTCTGAAAACACACAGTTAAGATGCAATGATGCTGACAATGAAACCAAAAGGCTCCCCAGCATGAGCTTCCTGTCTTCCGTACTCCTTCCTTGTAGCCATATTGCACTTGAACCCGCAGTTATGTCAGGGTGTAGGTCATTGAAATATTTTCCTGTGGACTGGGGGTTTATTAAGTTTTATTACACTTCATTTCATTCAAAACTAGAGTCTTTGCTAGCTGAGTTTATGGCATGGCTACAAAACACAATGAAGGCTAAATTCATCAGAATGCCAAGAAAGGTCAA